>JAXQQM020063031.1:0-53373 GCA_034641835.2 Pinus albicaulis | reverse complement strand
TCTTAGTGTCGGGCCTTTTGCAGCCTTCTTCCTCTGATCAAACATGCTCTTACAAAGTGATTTTAAGGTGTCAAGGTCAAATTTTGTCATTTCAATAAGTCTTCAAGCAAAATTTGGTCACTAGGCATTAGGTCTAGGGTTTGTTTTCACGCTTTTCAAAGTTGTCCAAATGTCGGTCCATGTCACCATTCAGCCGAGTGTACCATCATTCAAAGGGTTTTCATCATCATGTCAAGTTCCATTGGGTCATTTTACAGCTTGTTCATGCTTCAGTTGTGCCTAGGTAAGGTCCATTTCCCTCTCCTAGGGTTTTGGAGGTAATTTCTCTTGGATGGTCAAATCATTAGAAAAAATTGTATCCTGATGTTCATACACCTTCCCCTATCATTAATGTACCTTATTAAACACCTCCCATCACTGAGATCCCCCAAATTCCTCATTTTTGCACAAACCCTAGTTTCTTGCCACAACTTGGCAATTTTCTAGGCTAGGCCTGTGTTTTGCCCTTTTGGACCCCTTCCCCTCACTCAATCTCTGAGATTCCACTTTCCCCTACTTCCTAACATTCCTCCCTACTTCCAAAAATTTCCCCAAGAATTTAGAAGCCCCTTATCCCCTTCATTTCGCTTCATTTCGACAAAATCCCTTGTTCCACACATCGGGATCGGTTTCACTCAAAAGATGTTTCAGAGAAATAAAAGATGAATTTTGGAAAACTGAGAGAGGTTTTTGTCCACAACATCCCAAGGAAGAAAAACCTCCTTCACGTTTTACACAGGTATCATGGTTTTAGAGAAATGTCAAAAATACCGTTGCCTCAGGAGAATTGAATGCACCTCTGAAGTGACCTTGGGAAAATCAAGATTTCTCCTAGCTTGGTTGGCCAAATGACTTTCTTGATGAGTCAAATGATAACTAGACACAAAGATATTTCCAATGAGCTATCATGAGCTCAATTTGGAGTTGAGGAAGACTTTCAAAAGTTGACTGCAATAGCACTCTGCCTTGAGGCAGCCTCATTCTGCTCATTTTGACTAGTCTTGGGAGATTTGACTTTTGACAGGGTAAATGAACTCCAAATTGAAAAATTACACTTTTTTTGGAAATTAGACTTAAAGGTATTTCCAACGAGCTATCACACGCCCAATTTGGACATCAGGAAGGCCTCCAAAAGCCTCCTGCAAAATGGCGTGGCGCATAAAAAAGTGGGCGCGGCGCACTGCGTTTCACAACTGTGTTGAAATTACTCCGGCGCGGCGCATAGGCCTGAGACCGATTTTTTTTTTCCAGTCTTCTCTAAATTGCATTTTTTGGTTGCTACATGCACAAGTTTATATAATTGCTCTTGCTGGTATTTGGTGTGGTTTTGAAGGTCCATTCGAAGAATTTGAATGTCAAAATATAAACCCTAGATTCATACCAAAATCTAATCCTTAAGGTTTTAAAAGGTGTTTGAAAATAAGTTTTGTTCCACA
Organism: Pinus albicaulis; assembly: GCA_034641835.2. Classification (NCBI taxonomy): domain Eukaryota; kingdom Viridiplantae; phylum Streptophyta; class Pinopsida; order Pinales; family Pinaceae; genus Pinus; species Pinus albicaulis. The sequence continues at coordinate 51,898 of JAXQQM020063031.1, read as the reverse complement.
TATTCCATCTTCCCCACATTGTTCATTCATTTCCCATCACTGATATACAATCATTATAATCCCTCTCCTATTCCCTCATAATTCCATTTATCGCTCATATCAATTGTGCCTAAATCATATTTTCCCTATCCTAAAACCTACCATTCCCTATCATTTTTCCCCTCTCCCATATAATTTTCAATGAATACCCAAATCCCAGATTCCTAAATACAGTCAAGTGACTGTTAACACATTTCAAATCTCACTTGACAAACTCCACAGTCCACTTTCCCACTGTCCCATATTCCTCACAGTCCCTCACTTCCTTTTGGCACATTTGGCACTTGGAGACGAAGACACCAAGTCCTAATTTCTCATTTTCAACCATTCAAACATAAATTTTTCATACACATTGCAAACAATTTTCATGACGGACACCGACACACCCTATGAACAAGACATTGATTCCTCCACCGAACTGCATGCACCAGGAGGGCACTGAAATGTCGTGAAACGCATGATCGACTTCAAATCTTGGCCGAAGCTTATTTGGCTGAGCATTATACTTGATGAGGGACATTCACTCCAAATTTCAGCAAATTTGGATTAAATTTTGTCATTTTTAAAATTTTGGTTGCAAAACAGGTTTTTCTGCCCAACGCGTCGCGCCACTCGACGCGCGCTTACGTTTGAGAGATCTTCTGGAGGAAAAATTTACATTTTTGGATTTTTTATGAAACTTTATGCATGCTTAGGAATGGCCGAGAGATTTCATCAAGTGCTGGGTGGTTTTAAAGGTCAAAAACACTCCAAAAATGGCCTTTCTGCCACCTTTTGCACCAGCAGGAACCAGTCTTGGGAGATTGCAGTTTTGGAGGGGCAAATGAACTCCAAATTGAAAAATTCCACTTGGGTTGGATAGCAGACATCCAGGGCTTTCCAACGAGCTATCATGAGCTCAATTTGGACGTCAGGAAGTGCCCCAAAAATAGGCTCAAACTTGCGCGGCGCATTGAGTTTTCTGGCGCGGCGCATAGAGGAATTTTGCCCAATTTTCACTTTTCAGCTCAGAAATTCGGCCAGTTTGACTAGTTTCACTTTTGGATGTAATTATTGATCTATCTTGATGTAATTTTGTGGCTATGATGTAACTTTGGTATGTTTTTACTTGTTCTAAAGGAGTCATTCACTAAAAAGTGAAAATTAAGTGAATGGATCAGTTTCCTAGCATATAGAGGCAAGTTGTTTGATTGCCTAGATTTTAGTTCCTTGTTTAGAATTGGTTGAAACAGCTCCTAGAAGGATGAGCTCGACCCCTAGAGGCATGGGAAGGGTTTAGGATGGTTTATATATTGTATTTTCTGAGAAATTTTCAGGGTTGGATTCTTGGGAATAGTTTGGCACCTCATTGTATATTCATTTCAGATTTTTGGCAAAGGAAAGACCAGGGTTTTGCAACACTTGTTGGGATCCTTGTGGCTTTGAGTTTTGATGATGTTTTTCTCCATGTATCTGTAAGTTTAATTAATGTTTTATGTATGCCATTTCCCTTCTCTTTGCTTCTGAAATTAAACAAATGAGTAACTAAGGTAGAATTCATTAGTTTGCTGGTGCTCTGCCTTAAACTTTTGTTTAGTTTTATATGTTTTCCTCCGTTTGAAGAGGATCCTTGCATCTTCCTGCCCTCTTCAGCTCCTCAGCAATATTTTCTATCCATTCATTGAATCTAAGACATCAAAGCCATTGCCTTCCCTGCCCCAACTTGAACTCTGCAAGAATTTGGCCTCATCCCCAAGCCCAAAATTGCCTTTCCCTTTTTCCAACAAAAAAACCCCTAAAAATCATTCCAAACTCCTTGATTAATATACCTAGCCTAAAATTAGCACTCATTTCAGTCATCTCAAGGCCTATTGATACATTTTTCCTGAGACAGACCCGGAGAGAGCCCTCTCTTGTTCTGGTAGGGCTAGCTACCAGACTGAGCGTGGTTTGGTGTTACCCTGAATCCCGCCTTCCTTCAGCCTAAGGTGGATTTGGGCAATAACATAGTGGCGACCATACTGGGGAAGAAAATGGTTTGCTTGTTGGTGTTAATTGCTTTATAAGCTACAGACGGAGCCTGAAGTTATGCCAGAGAGCCTTCGAAACGCTTTTGCTTTGCATTAGCGAAAGTAGATAAACGCTGCTTCAGTCAATCTCCGGTCTAGCTTGTGAATGTGACACTTGACTTGTGGATTGTCTTGCCCCAGTACATGTATCAAGTTCAGATCTGATTGTTGATGGTGGACAACGATCAGACATAAGAAGGCTGAAATCATTCACCTGGTGACTCCAACTCAATGTAGAGACTCCACTGGAGGACTAACTCTTTCTCTGAGAAAATGGAAGGATCTTACACAAAGTTTAGGTATCCAAAGTGGAATGGTATTCAGGATCTAGTCTGCTTTCTTGTAAATTACTTCTTTGTTGTTCTTGAAGCTATCCTGAAAGTTTTTCAAAATTTGTTGTATGATAAAGGTGATCAAAATCTTCACTCGACCTATTCAAAAAGTGTAAATACTGAGTTTCCCTTTGATCCTGGCCTCCTTACTTTTCCCACATCTTATGATGACTCTCTTCAGAGTGATGAGCCTAAAGAAAACCAAACTGATCCCGTAGCTCTTGTATATACTCCTACACCTTATATAGTCCCAGATAGGTATAAACCTCTTGTTTTACCTTCTGTTCTTCATGCTTTCCCTAAAAATTATGACCTATATCTACCAAGATTTGACGGTGAATGTAACAATGTCAACGTTGAGCAACATGTGCAGAATGTTGAGACTTTTCTAGATCTTTTTGAAGTTGATGATGAAGATGTTAGTATTAGGATTTTTGCTCTTTCTTTGCAAGGCCAAGTGAAGAGTTGGTTCAAAGCCCTGCCTGATGCGAGCATCTCAGATTTCCAGCAGTTCGTCACAGTTTTCCTCGACAGGTGGATGATCGGACAGAACTTTTTGTTGATTATAGAGGAGTATAACCAGCTGAAAAGATTGCCAGGAGAGACAGTACAACAATTTTCTGCTAGATTTAACCAAGTATATTTTTCGATGCCAGCTGATATAAGACCTTCTCCTAGATCTGCTCTCTTGCACTACCCGGGTGCCTTTGATCCAGAAATGGAGTTTCAATTGAGAGAAAGGAATATTGCAACACTTCACGAGATGCAGAATAGTGCAGTGAATGTAGAGGCTCATTTGCTGATCCGAAGGGCAAGGTTGAAGGAAGAAGAGATGAAAAACATAGATCCGGAGAAATTGATATCTCTAGAGGTAAAGCTTGACATGTTGGTAAGTGCAGTAGAAGAGATGATGCAAAAGAACACCACAAGGAATGAGTATAATGTTCAAGCCCATGGCTCGCTGATTGAAGAAGAACAAGTTGCTGATCCAAAACATTTTGTTTCTTATCCCAGTTGTCATAGATCTAATAATGATTGTTTTGTAGATCATCTTGGAGAAGAGAGATCTGTTGATTTGACATGTATGCTTGATGATGTGTTTTATACTGATGATTTTCCTCAGTTTGATCAGTATGATGATGATTATGTTCTCCAAACAGAAGCTAATCTTGCAGACAAATCAGCAGCTAGTTTGTGGAAGGAGGAAGTTCACTTTCAGCAGCTCGAGTACAGTGATCAACCGATGCATATCAGCTATGACAATGATGAGGAAAGTGCAGAAAATTTTGAAGTAAGTGAAGGATATTTGCCTTTTTGTTTTGACTCATTTCAGTTCATCAGAGACAACTACCATGCAATCAGAAATCAAATGTCAACAAGTCTTGATCTGGACCATCTTGAGCGCAATGAAAACCTTGTTCAAGATTTCTCATATTCAGATTTTCAGCCCTCGAAAGCCATTGATTGTCAAGTTGCAGATGAGGACATGGAAGCTGGTACATATGATCAAATGATACAAGGTGACTCCGTACCATTTTGTTTTGAATCATTCCAGTTTTTGAAGGGTAAATTGCATAGTAAATCTTCAAATGAGCAGCCTGTAAGAAATCAACAATCTCTCAGTTTTAATGTCGAGGATGAGACAGGTAGCGAAATTATTGAACAAGTTGTTGATGAGAAATCTTCCCCTGAAATGACTGATGAAATCATTTTGGATACAAAATCCTCCCTAGCTCCATATTTGCAGCCACCAAATGAAATTGAAGGTCAGATTACAAATGAAGTCGTGGAAGCTGAAATACATGATTTAATGATGCAAGAGGATTCTGTACCCTTTTGTTTCGAAGCATTTCAGTTTATAAGGCAGAATCTTCGTAATATCTCTCAAGAAAAAGATGAACAACCAGTAGGATGTCAAACAGTTTCAATGGATACATCACAGCAGTCTTCTCAAGTTTTTGATGATCCTATTGCTGATGTGTTGGATGATGTTTGCAGTCAAAGTCTTTCTCCATTGACTTTATGTAAGGTTGAAACGTGTGCTGATATAGACTTGATCCGGCAGCCAGTCTCTTTGTCATTTTTAGCAGGAGTCTCGTCACAAAGCTCAGATCAAAGTTTGCATTCATGGTATGAGGAGAAGAGAAGTAATCCATTGGATGAGCTAAGTCCTAGTGTGCATTTTGAGATCCTTATGTAGCATGAATTTCAAGATCCTTATGCAGTGTTTTTGGAGGCGGATAGAGAATCCATAGTATTCAACGGATCTGTTCACAAGTTTTCATGGGAGTTGCCTTTCAGTAGTTCTCTCTTGTTGTTCATAAACGAGCACTTGCGGAGAATCCAAACAGCAACTGCAATACTTACATGGTTGCATTGGTTGTTTCATTTCACTTGATCAGGTGATGAATGAAATTGTTAGAGTAGGTTGTATTGAATAAGCTTCATATTGAGCATATTTCCAGTTTGTCGGTTGTGTTTAAGTATCGAGTCAGTTCTTAGTTGAGTGAGAGTCAATTTGTGTCGTCAAGTCATCAGTTTTCAGTCATGCATTTCAGTTTGAGTTTTTGATTCCATTGCCCAATGGATAAGGCACTGGTCTGCTCTCCCAAAGATCTGTCGTTCTTGGCACCTCCAAGGAGCTACCATCCCCATTGGAGCCAATGTTAGTTTCAGCCTTTGCAGCTTTCCTTCAGTGATCAAACATGCTCTTACAAAGTGATTTTAGTGTGTCAAGGTCAAATTTTGTCATTTCAGTGAGCCTTCAAGCAAAATTTGCTCACTAGGCATTAGGTCTAGGGTTTGTTTTCACTCTTTTCAAAGTTGTCCAAATGTCAGTCCATGTCACCATTCAGCTGATTGTACCATCATTCAGAGGGTTTTCATCATCATGTCAAGTTCCAAAGGGTCATTTTACACCTTGTTCATGCTTCAGTTGTGCCTAGGTAAGGTTCATTTCCCTCTCCTAGGGTTTTGAAGGTAATTTCTCTTGGATGGTCAAATCATCAGCAAAACTTGTATCTTGATGTTCATACACCTTCCCCTATCCTTAATGTACCTTATTAAACACTTCCCATCACTAAGATCCCCCAAATTCCTCATTTTCGCACAAACCCTAGTTTCTTGCTACAACTTGGCAATTTTCTAGGCTAGGCCTGTGTTTTTCCCTTTTGGACCCCTTCCCCTCACTCAATCTCTGAAATTCCACTTTCCCCTGATTCCTAACATCCCTCCCTACTTCCAAAAATTTTATCAAGAATTTAGAAGCCCCTTATCCCCTTCATTTCGCTTCATTTCGAAAAATCCCTTCTTCCACACATCGGGATAGGTTTCACTCAAATGATGTTTTTGAGCAATAAAAGATGAATTTTGGAACACAGAGAGGTTTTTTTCCAAAACAGACCAAGGAAGAAAAATCTCCTTCACTTTTTACACAGGTGTCATGGTTTTATAGAAATGTCAAAAATACCATTGCCTCAGGAGAATTGAATGCACCTCTGAAGTGACCTTGGGAAAATCAAGATTTATCCTAGCTTGGTTGGCCAAATGACTTTCTTGATGAGTCAAATGATAACTATATAGAAATATATTTCCAATGAGCTATCATGATCTCAATTTGGAGTTGAGGAAGACCTTTAAAAGTTGACTGCAACAGCACTCTGCCTTGAGGCAACCTCATTCTGCTCATTTTGACCAGTCTTGGGAGATTTGATTTTTGACCGGGTAAATGAACTAAAAATTGAACAATTCCACTTGGGTTAAAAATTATACTCAAATATATTTCCAAAGAGCTATCACACGCCCAATTTGGACATCGAGAAGGCCTCCAAAAGCCTCCTACAAAATTGCACGACACATAGAAAAGTGGGCGCGGCGCACTGGGCAGTTTCACACAATGTAAAATTACACTGGCACGGAACACTGAAGGTGCGCGGCGCGTTGGGCTTTGTGCGCGGCGCATAGGCCTGAGATTGATTTTTTTTGCCAATCTTCTCTAAATTGCATTTTTTGGTTGCTACATGCACAAGTAAGTTTATACAATTGCTCTTGCTGGTATTTGGTGTGGTTTTGAAGGTCCATTCGAAGAATTTGAATGTCAAAATATAAACCCTAGATTCATACCAAAATCTGATCCTTAAGGTTTGAAAAGGTGTTTTAAAATAATTTTTGTGCCACATATTCCATCTTCCCCACATTGTTCATTCATTTCCCATCACTGATATACAATCATTATAATCCCTCCCCTATTGCCTCATAATTCCATTTATCGCTCATATCAATTGTGCCTAAATCATATTCTCCCTATCCTAAAACCTACCATTCCCTATCATTTTTACCCTCTCCCATATCATTTGCAACGAATACCCAAATCCCAGATTCCTAAATACAGTCAAGTGACTGTTAACACATTTCAAATCTCACTTGACAAACTCCACGGTCCACTTTCCCACTGTCCCATATTCCTCACAGTCCCTCACTTCCTTTTGGCACATTTGGCACTTGGAGACGAAGACACCAAGTCCTAATTTCTCATTTTCAACCATTCAAACATAAATTTTTCATACATATTGCAAACACTATGACGGACACAGATTCATCCTATGAACAAGACAGTGATTCCGCCACGGAACTGCATGCACCAAGAGGGCACTGAAACATCGGAAAAGGCCTGATAGACTCCGAATATTGGCCGAAGCTTCTTTGGCTGAGCATGAAACTTGATGAGGGACCTTCACTCCAAATTTCAGCAAGTTTGGGGAAAATTTTGTCATTTTTGAAATTTTGGTCGCAAAACAGATTTTTCTGCCCGACGCGTCACGCCACTTGGCGCGCGCTTATGATTGGGACATCTTCTGGAGGAAAACTTGATATTTTTGAGTTTTTTATGATAAATTATGCATTCTCAGGAATTGATGAGATATTTCATCAAGTTCTGGGTGGTCTTAAAGGTAAAAAACACTCCAAAAATGGCCTTTCTGCCACTTTTTGCACCAGCAGGAACCAGTCTTGGTAGATTGCAGTTTTGGAGGGGAAAATGACATCCAAATCCAAAAATTCCACTTGGTTTGGATAGTAGACAGACAGGGCTTTCCAACGAGCTATCATGAGCTCAATTGGGAATTCAGAAGTGCCTCAAAAACAGGCTCACAGTGGCGCGATGCATTGAGTTTTGGGCGCGGCGCATAGAGGACTTTTGCCTATTTTTCACCCTTCAGCTCAGAATTTCGCCCAGTTTTGACTAGTTTCACTTCTTGATGTAATTCTTGATCTAACTTGATGTAATTTGATGAATATGATGTAATTTTGGCACATATTTACTTGTTCTAGAGGATTCATTCATTAAAAAGTGAAAAGTAAGTTTATGGATCAGTTTCCTAGCATATAGAGGCAAGTTGTTTGGCTGCCTAGATTTCAGTTCCATGTTTAGAATTGGTTGAAACAGCTCCTAGAAGGATGAGCTCGACCCCTAGAGGCATGGGAAGGGGTTAGGATGGTCTATATATTGTATTTTCTGAGACATTTTCAGGGTTGGACTCTTGGGAATATTTTGGCACCTCATTGTATATTCATTTCAGTATTTTTGGCAAAGGAAAGACCAGAGTTTTGCAGCACTTGTTGGGATCCTTGTGGCTCTGAGTTTTGATGATGTTTTTCTCCATGTATCTATAAGTTTCATTAATTTTTATGTATGCCATTTCCCTTCTCTTTGCTTCTGAATTAAACAAATGAGTAACTAAGGTAGAATTCATTAGTTTGTTGGTGCTCTGCCTTAAAATTTTGTTTAGTTTTATATGTTTTCCTCCGTTTGAAGAGGATCCTTGCACCTTCTTGCCCTCTTCAGCTCCTCAGCAGTCTTTTCTATCCATTCATTGAATCTAATACATCAAAGCCATTGCCTTCCCTGCCCCAACTTGAACTCTGCAAGAATTTGGCCTCATTCCCAAGTCCAAAATTGCTTTTCCCTTTTTCCAACAAAAACCCCTAAAAAATCATTCCAAACTCCTTGATTAATATACCTAGCCTAAAATTAGCACTCATTTTAGTCATCTCAAGGCCTATTGATACATTTTTATTTCCAGATTGACCCTAGAGACTGGCCCTTCCCCGTCCTCGTAGCTTTCACACAGCAGGCCGAGCGTGGTTTGGTGTTGTCCTTATTCGCCTTCTTTCAAACTCGAGGTAGATTTGAGCGATAACACTCTATGTGTGATATTCTTAGAAACTCCTTGCAAAAATGCAAGAGCTTCTCTCCTTAGAGCAGTTGCTCCTTCTTCTTCTTCATGCAATGCTAGAGGTCCTCTTACTATGATTGCGCTGTCACCCCCAGCCTTTTCTTCAGAGATGGAAAATGCCTCATCCTCACTAGGAGACCTTAGAGATTGGTATTTTATTGAAGGAGGAATTCCCATGTCTCCTTCTTTCTCTTGAAACCTCGTAAAGGTTTCATTGCAGCTTCCCTCTTGAGAAGAGGACCCTTCACCCAAAAGATATCTAGCCCTTGGCAGTGCTTCCAATAAACTCACTCCTTCTCTTTTCCTCTTCATTAAGGAGTCACTAACAAAATGCTGAGGCTCTGATGATATGGTTGAGTGCACATATCCATAAGATGAGGATTCTGGATGTTCCTCATGCACAGATCTTGTAGATCTGACTGGAAGACCTTCTCTTTCTTGAAACTCCTGGGGAGCTTCACTGCTTCTTCTTTCTTCTTCTTGCACAACCTCTTTGGAAAGGTTCTTCTTAGATCTGAAAAGATATGAGAGTAATCTCATCCTCTCCATACTTTTTTCTTTCTACTTTATGTTCTCTACTTTCTGCTTCTTCTCGGCACTTCTCTGATAGCTTTATCTCACAGGCTGTGCCAGAGATCATGCTCTGATACCACTGTAATGTTCCAAATGGGGAAGAATAAGCTCAGTAGGGAATATCTTAAGATATTCCACTATGGATTCACAGCAGTATGGAAATACACCAGCAATTATAAACTAGAAATAGACTGAAGGGGCTTTTACTGGATGTGTCACCTCTAAGGTGAGGGTGAGATCCAGAGGCTACCTGGCCCGTTTCAGACTCTGTCTATAGAAAGTTGGTGAAACACAAAAAGTATGGGAATAACACACTGAAAATGGATTTTTCAGCCCTTGGGATTTTTAGATCTTCATATCTAAAGAATGATTCCAAAGAGGAGAAAACACCAACCAAGGAAGAAGTGGGAAATTCCACTTTCAGGGAAATCAACAAGAGGCTCAGTGAGAACACTGTATAAGCAAATGGGTGCAAAAATAATGCAATTCAGGTCTTGGTTCCCCTATATTTGGCTATGTGGGACTTTTGTGATGAATTTTAGGAAAAAAAATTGAGTTTAAGACCCTTAAACAGATCTCCCTCGAAGCTGACTAGCTAAAAATCAGTTAATGAGAAGAGCTGCTGCAACAAGGAAACCCAGCAACCAGAATTGCGCAATTTTGCCCAGTAATCATTGGAGACCATAAATAAGGCTCAAAATTCAGCCATAGAAAATCAGATCAGCATTATGAAATATTCTCCCATTAGCATACAACAAATCACATGAAATAATAGTGCAAAAATCCATTAAAATGACATCTCCAGCATTTATAAAATTGCAGAAAGGAATGGACTACGTCCCTCTAAGTGTGCTTTAGAAGATAAATAATGGAGCTCAGATCTATGGCTGTAACATCAAATCCATACCAGATCTGGAAACCACTCAGCCTCTTCCACAAGTCCCCTTTGGGGTTTTTACAAAATATTGCACAAGAAGATGTAGATCTGACTTTTAATACATGAAACTGCAGGAAACTTCCAGAAATTGCTGAAGATGATTATTATTATAGTATATCAGATCTGTACAATAGATATCAGCAATCTACAAGATGAATCTTCAAGATGAGAGGCAAGCCTCAATCATCAGAAATCAAGTACAATGAAAGATCTAAACAATAGTGAAGGAGTACATAGAAAAATAACGCAATTCCCGAAGGAGACAGCATTATAGCTTGAAAAGAATATGACAATATGTGAAATATACAGATCTGAAATGAAAATACAATATATATCCTCTTCCGGGTGGTCACAAGACACCCTCCCTGAGAGAAATCCCTCAAAACAATTAGATCTTTGCAGATCTGAGTCACCACTTGTTGCAACTTCATAGCAGCTACAAAACCCTCAACAGGACTAGCACTACTAATGGAGATGAAGCTTTAAAAAAATTCCAAATATTGGAGAAATGCATCACAATACCCTCCAAGAGCTACTCAAGGAAGGATGGAGGATTCCTAAACAGGAGATCCTCTCTTTCTCTTGCAAAACATCAAAGAGAAATGGAGTTGCCTTAACAAGCTCAGAGAATGAAATATCATCAACAACCTCTTCATGTGCCTTCTCCTCCTTTTTATAACATTAGGGTCTCTTGGCAAACCCTAAACCACTTCATCTCTTTGGCCCCTTTCACACTTGGAAATCCCTCCTAGAACAGCGCAGTCCATCAAGGAGGTTCAATGAACCTAGACAGCGCTAGTTGACTTGGTCAAATAGGATCTCCTTTGGTGGTCATGACCCTTTCACACCTGCAAGTTTTTATTCAAGTAGATCAAATATGCCTCTTTTCACATAGGCACTGATTTATTCTTTATTTGTAGGAGTTTTATACATCCTCCTTTACAACTTATTCAACAATATATGAAAATCAAAATGAACAAGGAAAAATTAATATTCCCATTAGCTGCAACCAATTTAGGAATATTACAAACATAAAAACATTGAAGTGGCTTTTCCTTTTGCTCCTTGAGAGTTGACATGTTCATTTTGGCCCTTTAGGATTCAAACATAAAAATAACACCTTCAAAACTCTCCTTTTCCAGGCACCATGGAATCCAAACCATGCTTTTTACCTTCTTTGGCCACTTTTGATTTGCAGGTGCCAGAAAACACTGACTTAGCTTTCTCTTACTCCTTGGAGCATGATACATTCACTTTTGAATATCTTAGGATGCTTACATAGTAGCAATATCTCCAAAAACTTATTTTTTCCCCACCTTGGAGCTTGAATCATCTTTTACTTGGAAGGTGACTGAAAACCTTGGATTTACCCTTCCCACTAATATTCTTTACACCTTTTCTCTCTGAGGCAATGACACATTCACTTTGGAAAACTTTGGGATTATTGCACACAGGAACACCTTCACAATCCTTCCTTTGTTGTCATCATGGAGTTCAACTCATCATTTTATCTTTTCTGGACACTTTTCCAAAACCCTAGGCATCTGTAGTGCTTTGAGACAATCATCATTGTTGTTTTATAAGTTCTCTATAGCCCTCTCAAGTTCATTCATTTCTGTCCAGTTCACCTCACCTTTTTTTCTATTTCATAAATATTTTTGACAAAATTTCTTCATGTTTAGTTTGGTGTGTTTCCTCCATGGCCATTCTGCAATTGATCGTTGTTTGGCATTCTACTTGGTCCATTAAGCACAAAAACCCTATTTTTCCTCAAAACCAAGTGGTTCCCTTCCTCCTGTTGTAAGTTGTCTTCATTTGAGAGTATACCACCTACCTTACCAATACCTTCTGCTGATGGAAACTTCAATACTCCTGCAGAAGTGTCAAAATATTTGCATTTACCTCTTGCAGACTTTGAGCTGATAGGGTAGTGCTTCTTTGGAAACTTTCAGGTCTTCCTTGAATAACCATGTGCTGACCTTCTATTACATCTAAGCTAGCTTCCAGCAAAGGAAAATCAGTTTTTGGAACACCAATGGTGATTTTAAAACCTATGAAACCCTAATGACCTAGTGGGAATGTCCTTTGACCATGATCTTTGATTGAAAATTGGCTTGGAGGCTTCAAGTGAAAAACTGAGTATTTGTCAAAGTGTTGTATTGAAGATCCAAAATCCAATGTACTTGATTTATCTAAAGAGCCTACAGAGATAGTTTTGAGACCATAAATGCTTGAGGAAATTGGGGATCATGGGAATGAGTTAGGCTATAGGTAACCCTATATGGAAAGTGGAGTTATGGGCAAGGGAAACACAGAGTAATGAGGTCATAGGTAGGAAAGAAAAATGGAGATGAGAGGAAAAAGCCATTAAGGAGTTGTTTAGGAGTTGCAAGGTGACCATGAAATGGTGAGGTTGATAGAATAGTGAAAATTTTTCTATAAGGATAATGATGGCATTGAGATTTCTAAAACTCACAATATTCTAGGAATGTTGTTTTCAGAAATATAGAACTAATATTTAGTCATCTATTGATAATGAAAAAATACTGATGACTGACAAGATTTACGAAGTGGATATCATCAAGTAAGAATTGCAGAAAGTGACATATGGAAAACTGCATTCAAAACCAAACTAGGACCCTTTGAGTGGTTAGTTATGCCATTTGGTTTGTGTAATGCACCGAAAAATTTCATGTGTGTTATGGATAATGTTTTTCATACATTCCTTGATGACTTTGTGATTATGTACTTAGATGACATATTGATTTTCAGCTAAACTAATACAGTACTTTCAAATCAATGGGAAAGGATCTTTTAGGATAGTCGGGGTCCCTTGAGTACATTTAAGAAATCGGCTCACTTCAGACCGTTGACGATAGTCTTTAATGAAGTGATCATCGTCACATATAAGAGAAGGGTACTTAGTTTTGCGCTTTGAGCCATCATCACTGTTGGTTTTAGGAGAATCCTATTTCAGGGTATTGGCTTCGGCCTTGCCTTTACCCTTCTTCTTACCTTTTGGAAGCTTTGTCTGCCAAGGTAGACTAGATGACATTCATTTCCATGGTTTTACCAGGATTAGAAGGTGGCTAAGAAGCAATATCGGTAGAAGCGGTTGATTTCTGCTTTGCAAGAGCAGGAGAAGACTTACAAGAATTCTGAGAAACATAACCAATGATACGGTTGACAGGTGGTGTCGTCGATGCTTTGGAAGTTTCAGCTCATGGAGCATTGAGAAAGAGATCATAAAGTGTTCCAAACTAAGAGTAAACCATATAGAGGTACTGGGCACAAGAAATGGCGTACTCTTCGGTGACACATGCCCCCATGGAAATGTCCTTAGCTATTGGACCAACAAAAGAGATATTGAACCAGTGAGTCAGAAGCTAATAAGGGATTTCAAACTTGATCAAACGACGACGTCGTCTCCATTCATGGATGTGATCGGAGATATGTGTGGTCGTATCTTGTTTCAAGGACGTAAGGAGGTGCATTCCCATTTCATAGTGAACCGATAACTAAAATTTTATAAGAAACACCATTGCAAGAGAATTGAAATCTTGGAAGATTCCACGAGAGAGTTCAATGTACCACTTTGCAGCAGCACCAGTGAGGGTCCTTTGGAAAATACATCAATGAATAGAATCATCAATCCAGGAGTTAGAGGAGAACCATAGGTGATATGTCATAACATGCGCCTGGGGGTCTTCTTCAGACTTGCCTTAGAACTTGGGACAATCACTAGGAATCTTGGTGGGAACTAGGGGCCAATATGGATTATGAAGAATGAGGTCATTAGTTAACTTTGACACATCAGGTAGTTCCAATGTAGCAAGGAATGGAAATTGCGGGTTAAAAGGCATTGCATGCCTTTGATAAAGACCCGTGTTAGGGTTCCAACCAGGTTGGGAGAAATTTTGAGGCCATATGTTCTGTCCCAGAGGATTTTGTCCATAGGGGGTATAATTTTGGAAATTCTACCCATATCCTGGATCGGGATCAGAGTACTAGTTTTGAGTAAACCAACGAGGTCCGGTTTGAGCAACATATGGATTCTGTTTTGGGATGAAAACAATTCCTTGGGGTTGACCTTGTGCCATAAAAAGGTTCACCTTGGGAAACCAACGCTTGGCCTTGAGGAACTAAAGGTTGGCCCTGAGGCTAACCAAGTTTTCCCTGGGGTCCAGGTTGGCCCAGATGCTGACAAGGTTTTCCCTGGGGTCCAGGTTGGCCTGGATGCTCATCAGGCTATCCTTGGGGTCTAAATTGAGCTGGATGCTGAGGCTGACCAGGTTGTCCCTGAAAAACCAAGTTGGCCTGATGGTTGAGATGAGTCAGACTGCCCCTAAAGATGAGGTTGACCTTACTGGCTGATAGAGGGTTGAACTTGTTGTACAAAAGGTTGGCCTTGCTAAACGTAAGGTTGGTTCTGTTGTACAAAATGTTATCCCCTTGGTCGGTAGGTTTGGCCCTGATGAACATAAGGCGCTCCATGTTGAATGTAGGGTTGACCTAGATGACCGTAGGGTTGTCCCTGTTGGGTCGAAGGTTGTCCTTATAGATTGTAGGGTTGTCCTTTCGGGCCATAGGGTTGTCCCTGTTGGTACGTGAACTGATTCTGGTGAACCAAAGGTTGATTTTATTTAGCATACAATGGACCTTGTTGGGCAGGCCCATGGTAATATACGTGATTCCCGAACTCATCGTAGAGATGTGGTGGATTTTTCGGAGCCTGAACCTGCTGAGAACCCTGAGGGAGGTAGTTCTGATGTTGAAAATCCGCCATATATTGTTCATACGAAAAACCTCCCAGAATAGGATTAGAAGGGATAGGGGTACTACCAATAGGTTGATTGACTCCTGATACGTGAATTCGTGATCCACTCACAATGGGTCCAGCAAACATCGCAGAAGCATTGGGATGTGTTCCTTGAATAGTAGTGACTGGCGAAGATGATGTAACCACACTGACGGATGGTGCTGAGGAAGCCACACAAAGAGTGGGCTAGGTTGGGATAGTCGTGACAGCTGTATGAACAATGGAAATCGAGGAGGATGGACCTAACACAAATGACCCTAAAGAAGGAGCCACAGTACTTGACCATATCGGGTTCAGGCACAACGATGAAGCACCAGAAATCAACTGTCCCAAAGTACGGTAACCAGCTGGAAGTGGCTGAGAGGAAGGTTGAAACGTCTCATTAGGAAAATTTTCGAGAGGGAATTGATATTCCCTCTTATATATGAGAGTCTCTTCACTACTAACAGGACTCGAGGCATCCATGTCGAATGAAGACATGTTGCTAGGGAAAATTTGGCGAACGACGAAGGGAAAAGCACATGAAAATGGTGTCACAAGCGAGCCCAAGCGTTGAGGGGAATCTTCTCTTATAAAGGAAAAAGGATCTGCGGGCTGCCAGTTGATATCAAACGGCTCCTTAGGGGGAGACCGAGAGGCAAGAGGTTGAATTCTCAAGATGATGGCACATTCAAGGCCTTCGGTCTCAACAGACGAGGGTGCCTCATACAAGACTCTAGGGGGAGACTCTTCACCACGAGGTAATGAAGAGGAGCTCGAAACAGGTGGTTCCTCCACGGTGACGTTGTCTCAGAAGAGGAAGAGAAAAGTGATGATTAATTTGAGGCTTTGACAACAATAATTAAGGAATTACTCATGATCCAGCCAAGAAATAGCTTAATGGGTGTGTGATGTAATCATGGGTAATTAAATTTTATAACAATGAAACAAGACTCTGCCTTTTCATGTTTTAATATTCTAGAAAAGGACAAAAGGTGACTCTAGTCACTTTCTGTTTGAACGAGCTCGAAAGGACAAGTGCTCGATGATATTTTCAAATTTAAAGTGTCACAGAAATATCAAAATGACTACTCAAGAACTCTAGGAAAATGGGTGTACCAAGCTCTCGTGAACTACAATATACACCTTGGAAAATAAATTTACCAAGGACTTAACGTACATGCAGGCAATCTCCCCGAATGTTGTGTTTGATGTATCATGGTTACAGGGCAGCAGACTTGGCTTCTTATGGATAAAGGATTGCAACCTAAAAGGGTCTCCCTTTATATACGTGATGGTACGGGGAGAACCAGTCCTTACTAGTGTTGTCTAATGCAATATTTTGAGCGAAAACTGCTAGGTTTAATGACGTCGGATTACGTCACTAGCCTAGACCTCTAAGCGTGAGCGTTAAGTTTCAATGCTTCCTTAGGTTGATTGAGTTAATTTTATGGTTTATCTTGAAATTAGGTTTTAGTTTCAAGGCCCTACCAAATGTTACCTCAAATATCTAATGTGAAACTATATGAGAGAAAGAATACCATTTCATTTCGATGAAAAGCTAACTAAGTGAAGGATAGAGGTTCACAAAAAAGTAGCAATTAAGCAAATGCAAGAATGACACTTTTCCCTATTCTACTAACACAGCCAAAGCAGAAAACGAAAATTTTTTCTTTTATCTTTCACTTTCCAATGAAAAAGGGAACTTAATAACGCAAAAAAGTATTTTCATTTCCGAATGAGAAGGAAGAATGAAAACTTTTTGTTCTTTGTTATAAGTGATAAGCAACAATGCAATACTACACTAAAAAACACAAATACTAGCTTTGAATGATATCGTCAAAACATGAAGAGATCAACTCCAAGGAAACATAGACATGCACTCAAAACTAGGCATGCATTTCCTTACACAAAATAAAGGGCTTTTAAGTCGAATCAATGAGCAATGTGATCTATGCTCGGGGAAATGGAGGGAGAATCAAACAGACACTGAATTAAAGTTTGACAACCCTATTTCATGTACAATCAACTAAAAAGGCCAAGCAACCACACAAAAGGTTGAAAATGAATGACTAAACTAACTCATAAACAAATCAAACACCCAATGAACATGCGACCAAGTGAATGGTTTGAACCACCTAGAAACCCTAGGATGGATAAGCCACATTGTTCGAATGAGAGATAACAAAACTGGAATGAATGACACAACCAAGTCAGGAAACAAGAGCTAGATGGATCAATCCAAGTAGAAAAACCAACCTACAGGATAAGACACACTGGAAACTTAGTGCAAAAGGCCCAAAATTATATCTTACAGGAATTGGAAACTATTCAGCAGCATTCGACGCCGAGCAGGCAAAATCGCACCTGTATAAATGACCACTCACGCAGATGGGTGTGACTGTCATACAATCAATGGCGTCGAGCAAGGAAAGAAAGGAAAAAACAAAGGGCTTACTGATAAAAACTAGCTTATCACTCTAGAAAAAGGCTAAATGGATAGAAACAGTCAAACAAGCCAAAAACAACAAAGAAACGAATATTTTGGCCAAAGTTAGATAGAAAATCAAAAATTCAAAAAGAACAATAAGAGACAACAGGCATTGACATACCTAGTGGAGTTGCCAACTTTTTGTGCAGGAAAAGCCCCTCTGTGGACAGAGGCGATCCCTCTAGCCCTAAGGTGGGTCTAGCAACAAGGGAACATGCTAGTTTCTAAATTCCTAGTTCATAAACGAAATGCAGATTGGAATAGATGTCCTACCTCAATCCAACGCTCTTGTTGTAGTACATTGTAGTGATCCCTCAATATTTGTTCTTCAAGACTTGCACTCCATTAGTAGTGATATCCACACACCTGCACAAAGATCAAGCAAACACTAAAAGCATACGAGCATACATATTCATTTACGACTATCTAACTAGTCAAGGAGAGTCAGAAACTTTGAATATTAACATAGACAAAGATGGAACTAGAAATCAATCATGTCATATTAATGTATAAAAGGGAATTTACAACCTGCACCTTGACACTGTAGATCTCCTTTGACGGGTTCAGTCGGGCACGTCTCCAAAGCATTCATTCGTTGATTTGGCTCAAAGAGACGGAAGGCTCAAACTCTCTCTCACAACTTTGAACTATTCTCTATTATCTTCTGCACACAAGCTCTTGGTCTATTCTAGCTAGCAGAATCAATGGGATGAAGAGGAATTTATAGGAGTGGAGGAATATATTTGGGATGCACTTATGGTGGAGGAAAGGTCTATCCCTTTGGGAAGTTGCATTTTTGTAGGAACTAGAAGGCCAAAGGGAGAAACTCGACCACATCTAGTCGAAGAAACATCCATGATTACACCCATGAAGC
Organism: Pinus albicaulis; assembly: GCA_034641835.2. Classification (NCBI taxonomy): domain Eukaryota; kingdom Viridiplantae; phylum Streptophyta; class Pinopsida; order Pinales; family Pinaceae; genus Pinus; species Pinus albicaulis. The sequence goes on along the minus strand of JAXQQM020063031.1, from coordinate 33,573 downwards.
TGTTAGATCTTAGAAGCTTCATTTCCATATTTAAAAAACCTTCCAAAAGTGACTCGGCGCGGGGGTTATTCAGCGATAGAGCGACCACGACACGAGGCCTAGTGAAAATGTTTCCATGGGCGCAAGGACATAACCATACCACAGCGTCAACCCAAAATTACATGTTTTTAAGGGTCTACTTCAGGAATGGTCCACAGAAATTTTGTTCCTTTCATGTTAAGGAATGCAATGACATTCATTATGATGTGTGACAGTACACAGGGGTCACTATGATGGTCCTCCACTATTCGTAATAGGGAATGCAGGGACGGTGACAAAATATTGTGTAACATTTTGCCATTATTTATGTTTCTTTTGTTCAGAATTTTAAATTCATGCTTTATGCTTTCAAAAACACTCATAAAATTCAGTTTTAATTACCACTTTGACACACATAAAAAACAAGGGAACCTGCACATCAAGCATAAGATCAGTAAATAGCTTTTATATCTGAAATAGAAATTAGCACAGAAAAACTAACATTCAAATTTAGATCAAGTTGGTAGTCGCTTGAATATTTGTGAAATTTTAATGGTTGCAAATTTGTGATGCTGACAAGGTTAAAGTTGCATAAAGGTGAAGGGAAATTGTTGGTTGCAAGTCCTGATATTAGGACCAGAAGAAGGAGAGATGAAAGAGCATCATCCTCACCCGAAATTCCACTCATAGCTGCACTTGAAGAACCTTAAGTTTTGTCTCAAGAAGCTGAGATTGAAGAGGTACAAGCATTAGAATTTGAGATTGAATCCATAGCCATCATGTCAAGTGTTGGAGATACTCAAGGAAATTCTGAAGAGGAAGATTTCAAGAGAGACTTCAAAGACATAAAGAGAATGGTTAAATTTATGTTCTATGTGTTTACTGTTGGGATGGAAGGACAAGGTTCTAAGCCTCCACATGGAGAAGGAACTTCATATGGTAAGAAGGATGAAGAGAAGAGTTCAAAGGGCAGCGGAGGAAAGCCACCTCCATCTCCACCATCTTCATCATCCTCATCATCGCCATCAGCATCATATTCCACTTCCACCACAAAAACTGGAAAATTGAATAACTGAGATATTATTCACCGAGATTCTCCCGATCACACACTATTTTAGCTTCATGCATAATACATAATCTCTTCTACCATTGATCATCACATGCAGAAATAAAATCAATTGCATGCATACATTAAAACCACAAACAATCACACATATGAACACAATATTTAATGGGAAAGATTAAAGCTAAAAACCCCAACTATCCGTATATTATATGTCATGGAGATCATGTAACAATCATAGTACAAAGCTCCTCACAAGCTCTCAGCACCACCTCCAATTGCTACACACTATCAAGCTAGATCTAGCAAAACACATGCTCCAATCTTTTGCCACTTGATAGCCAGCCTCTATTGCATTATCAATGCTATGGGATGGCTTCATTAAATAACATAAACCACCTGGCTTGTACTGCGCAATCTTCATGGGCTTCTCCACCTATCCGTGTGTTGAAAATAGCAACTGTATAGTCACAACTGATAGTTAACCTACTCTTTCACCTATTTCTGCATTGGTCTCCACTAAAATTGTCCATGCACTGAAGTTAACCGATGCATTCTTTAGTTGATTAATGAGTTTATAATTAGTGAATTAATTAATAATTAATTCACATCACTCTCACTAATTGTATCAATTAGTTAAACTAGATACAAATAGCTCAACTATGTTTAGATTAGTTAAACTGAATACAACTCCACTTAACTTCCTCAATCAACCTACCCAAACTCGTCACATGAGTTCTTAACCGAAGTATCCATGCAATAGGTCCACATAACCCTCAAGAATAGCGTAATTCCTTCTCACACCCCGTGCCACATCTGTGCACTTAATTGAAGTGCTCCAAGAGAATAAGATAATGTTTAGAGTCCAAATATTATTATGAGCTAATAATATTCGACATATCTATTTTTAGACTGAAATCTAAAAATAGACTCCATCCAATATGTCTAAAAATAGAAGTCCATCTATTTTTCCAACTTGACCAACCATCCACAAATAGCATCCTGCAACTCATAGAATATGATCGACATGTCTAAAAATAGACATAGTCTAAAAATAGACTTTGCGCCAAAATAGTCCGTGGGCCCACTTAGTGAAGGTGACTCTTTTCACTAAGCTCATCATCTTGTTGAATCTCAACACTCCCTCTCAACAAGATATGGATTATCTGCAACCCCTATCCTGCCCCCGTGGTATTCGAATTTTCTCCTGGTGAGCGCCTTCGTCAAGATATCAGCATCCTGATCCTCCGTAGGAATGTATGAAAGTAACATGATCTTCCGCTGCACACAATCTCTGATATGATGATACCGATCCATGAAGCCATGCCGCCTCAACTCATCCTCCTGTCTGTACCATGATCCATATCCCGATGTGCCTCTAAGATATCTCAATACATGCTTGCCTGCCTTCCAGTAGAGCTTGGTAGGCTTAACCATAGCTTGTGAAAGCTGGTTAACAGCATAGCATATGTCGGGTCGTGTATTGACTAGATACATAAGCGACCCCACCAACTGTCGATAAACAGTGGCATCCACTACCTCCGTCGAAGTAGCATCCTCCTTCCTCCAACCACCAGGAAGAGGAGTATCAACAGGCTTGCAGCCATGCATGTTGAACTTCTCCAGTATCTCCCGGGCATACTTACCCTGAGAAACAAATAGTCCATCACTGCGCTGCCAAATTTCCAATCCCAGGAAATAATGAAGGAGGCCCAAGTCCCTCATCTCAAACTCTTTTGCAAGATCCTCCTTGCATGAGAGTATCAACAGCTCATCACCTGTCAAAATCAAATCATCTACATAAAGTACAATGATCAGCAACTTACCCTCCACCACAATCTGGTATAGGTTAGGATCCACCTCACTCTTGGAGAATCCAAGTCCGGTGAAATAACTGTCTATCCATGTGTACCAAGCACGAGGTGCTTGTTTCAACCCATACAGTGCTCTCTTGAGTTTGCACACATGCGACTCACTGCTGAAGATCTCGAAACCTTCGGGCTGCTCTATGTACACCTCCTCCTCAATGACTCCGTTGAGGAACGCAGTCTTCACATCCATCCGATGAATGTGCCACCCCATCTGCGCTGAGAGAGCAAGAATCGTCCGTATGGAAGAATACCTTGCGACAGGTGCAAAGGTCTCCTCATAATCGATCCCCTCAATCTGTGAAAAGCCTCGAGCAACAAATCTTGCCTTATACTTCTCCACACTCCCGTCAGCTGCCTGCTTCACTTTGTAGATCCATCTCGAACCCACCACTGATTTCCCCTCCGGCCTTGGGACAATCTCCCATGCACTGTTTCTGACAATCGAATCATACTCTTCCACCATGGCATCTACCCATGCGGGGTCCTCCATATCTTCCTCGAAAGAGGATGGCTCTGTCATGATACACTTGCTCATAAGAGCCATGTATCCAGTATACCGGTCAGGTGACTGTCTCTGTCTACACTGTGATGTAGGTGCTCCTACAACCTTCTCTGCATCTTGAGCCAGTCGCTCAGCTTCTGTAGTGCGCTTCTGCCCTCTGATGGTTGGCGCTGCCTGAGTGGTTTCTTCCACTCCATGAACCTCATCTTGTGGCTAATCCACATCCTGAGACTCATCCTTAGGAACTAATAGCTCCTCATCTGCATGCAAGTGTGGCTCCCTCTCAAGCGAACACTTCATGGATTTCTCCTCATGAAATTTGATATCCCGTCGCACAACAGTCTTGCGACTGTATGGAAAATACACACGATAGTTGTGGGGTGTATCAGTGTACCCCACAAATATCCCAACCTCTGCAGTCGGCTCCAGCTTCTTCCTGGCATCCTTCGTCACATGAATGTAAACAGGTGAACCAAAAATCCTCAAATGGGAAATATCAAGCTTCTTACCAGAAAACGCCTCCTCGGGTGTACTCATGCCAAGTATCCTGTGAGGACAACGGTTCTGCACATATACTGCAGTATTGCATGCCTCCGCCCACAAGTGAATGGGTAGGCCCTGATCATGCAACATCGCCCGTGCAACACCCATGATCGTTCTGTTCTTCCGCTCAGCAACCCCGTTCTACTGTGGGTTATGAGGTGCTATGAGCTCTCTTTGAATTCCTTCTGCGCTGCAAAAGTCCTTGAATTCACCAGAGATGAATTCACCACCATTGTCGCTCCTAAGAGCCTTCACCTGCTTCCCCGATTCTTTCTCAACCAGTGCCTTGAACTCACATAACTTTGAGTATGTCTCGCTCTTCTTCTGCATGAAGAAGATCCAGCACTTACGAGAAAAATCATCAACAAATATCACATAGTACCTATGCTTTGTTGTCAAAGCTACTGAGAAAGGTCCACACACGTCTGTGTGAATTCTCTCAAGGATCATCGTGGCACGACTATCCTTCTCGTGAAAGGTGGCTTTCACAAATTTTCCCAGGGTACACCCCTTGCACTGATCTGACTGCGCAAGAGTGCCTTTAGGAAGCCCAGTAGAAATCTGCTGCAGTATCTTCAAAGCTCCATGGTGAAGGTGGCCCAATCTCCGGTGCCACAACTCGCCATCATCCCAGCTCACCACTCCTTCTGCCTTGCCTGCCATTGCTGCGCAGCTATCTACCTGCAATTGATAAAGGTTCTTAACTCGAACCCCTATCCTCCGGGTCTCACCAGTTGCCTTACTGCGCAGGAAATCCTTTCCTTTGCTAAAGACAACATCATATCCCTTGTCTTCTAACATCGCCACAGAGATAAGATTCTTCTTCAATCCTGGAACATGCATCACTTCCTTCAATACAAAGGGTTTACCAGACTCCCTCTCAAAGGAAATGGTACCGATACCGGTCACACTGTATCTACCATCATCGCCCATCTCGATGTGCACTCCAAGATCTTTCTCATCCAGATCAGTAAACAAATCTCAATCTCCTGTCATGTGAAAAGACGCACCACTGTCAAGAAACCACACTGATCCCGTCATACTTGAGACCAAGCATGCGATCAGTGAAAAATCCAGCTCAAACTGCGAGGCTAAGGCCTCTCCAGCTGCAGTCCCAGCAGCCTGCTTATTTTTCTTCTTCTGTGGACAACTAGTGGCGTAATGTCCGTGTTGGTGACAGTGAAAGCACTTCACCTTGGACATGTCCTGCTTCTTGCCTTTCGCACCGGAATGAGAAGCTTTCTTGCTCTTCCCTTTCTTTGCTTTGGCAGCCAAAGCGCAATTCTCTTCATCAGATTTCCTTGATGAAGATCCGTCCCTGGTACTCCGCCTTATCTCCTCTTGCACAAGATCCGACCAAAGTCGCTCCCATCCTGGCAATTTCTCCCGACCATTGACAGAGTCCTGATAGGAATGCCAACTCTTCGGAAGCCCAAGGAGAGCCAAGATCACCAAGTCCTCATCATCAACAGTAACCCCCACACTTCCCAGCTCATCCCTGCATTGGATGAACTTCGTGAGGTACTTGGGCATACTGTCGCCTTTCTCCATCTTTATGTTCTTGAGTTTATCCTTGAGCGCCAACTTCCTCTGGTCGCTCTTGCTTTGGAATAAATCTGTCAAATCTTTCCACATCAAGAATGGAGAAGCCTTACCATGAAGGCTGGATACTATGTGATCCTTCACACCTTCCAACAGAATCCTTCGACACTTTGTTGTCTTCTTTTTCCATGCGTCAAGTATGGCAGCATCACTAGAAGTAGGTTTTGGAATTTCTGCATCTATGAACTCCTTCAACCCATTGTCATCCAACACCGCCTCCATCATGTCCTTCCATGCAATATAATTTGAGCTGCCCTCAAGGGCATACTCCAATCGCAATCCGTTGAAAGACATCTCAACTTCGACACCAAGAAAACACTGCTGCAAATTCGAATTCCACCAGCACAAAACTCAACCGCTTCAATGTTTTTGCAATTGCTCCAATGATCAATATCGCTCTGATACCATGTAGAAATTTGAATAACTGATATATTATTCACCGAGATTCTCCTGATCACACACTATTTCAGCTTCATGCATAATACAGAATCTCTTCTACCATTGATCATCACATGCGGAAATAAAATCAATTGCATGCATACATTAAAACCACAAACAATCACACATATGAACACAATATTTAATGGGAAAGCTTAAAGCTGAAAACCCCAACTATCTATATATTATATGTCATGGAGATCATGTAACAATCATAGTACAAAATCTCCTCACAAGCTCTCATGCACACCCTCAATTTCTACACACTATCAAGCTAGATCTAGCAAAACACATGCTCCAATATTTTTCCACTTGATAGCCAGCCTCTGTTGCGTTTTCAATGCCATGGGATGGCTTCATTAAATAGATAAACCACCTGGCTTGTACTGCGCAATCCTCATGGGCTTCTCCACCTATCTGTGTGTTGAAAATAGCAACAGTATAGTCACAACTGATAGTTAACCTGCTCTTTCACCTATTTCTGCACTGGTCTCCACTGAAACTGTCCATGCACTGAAGTTAACTGATTCATTCTTTAGTTGATTAATGAGTTTATAATTAGTGAATTAATTAATAATTAATTCACACCACTCTCACTAATTGTATCAATTAGTTAAATTGGATACAAATAGCTCAACTATGTTTAGATTAGTTAAACTGAACACAACTCCATTAACTTCCTCAATCAACTCCACCAAACTCTGTCACATGAGTTCTAACTGAAGTATCCATGCAATAGCTCCACTTAACCCTCGGGAATAGCGTAATTCCTTCTGTCAGCTCCTGTGCCACATCTGTGCACTTAACTCAAGTGCTCCAAGAGAATAAGATAATGTTTATAGTCCAAATATTATTAAGAGCTAATAATATTCGACATATCTATTTTTAGACTGGCAATCTAAAAATAGATTCCGCCCAAGATGTCTAAAAATAGAAGTCCATCTATTTATTCCGACTTGACCAACCATCCACAAATAGCATCCTGCAACTCATAGAACATGATCCATATGTCTAAAAATAGACATAGTCTAAAAATAGACTTTGCGCTAAAAATAGCCTGCGGGCCCACTTAGTGAAGGCGACTCCTTTCCACTAAGCTCATCATCTTGTTGCAATCTCAACAGAAGGACAAGGTTCTAAGCCTCCACATGGAGAAGGAACTTCATATGGTAAGAAGGATGAAGAGAAGAGTTCAAAGGGCAGCGGAGGAAAGCCACCTCCATCTCCACCATCTTCATCATCCTCATCATCGCCATCAGCATCATATTCCACTTCCACCACAAAAACCAGTCACACTCACTCAAAATCCACAAAATGAAAAACTCCATTACTTAAATTGGACATTAAGTTTGAACTAATTGTGTACAATAGCGAGGTAAATGTAGAGAGGCTTTACAATTGGATATGTCAATTGGAGGTGTATTTCAGAATTCAGAACCTTCATGAAGACGACATAAAGATCCATTTGGCTTCATTAGGGGTAGAAGGAGAAACACTAGTTTGGTGGGAAGAAAATACTCAACAGGAAATGTGAATCCTTGGTACTAATATCCATTTCTTAGGTTGAGTTTATTTATTCCATTAAAATATATTTTTATCCATTAGCCTATATGTAAAAATATTTTATGAGTTGGAAAAATTTTAAGCAACTCAAGGGTCAAACAATTCAATATACCCAGGAGTTTAGAAAGAGAGCTTTGTTGTTAGGAATAAACTTGAATTCTGAAGATACACCCTTGAAATACATTGGGGATTTACATTCCTATTTGAATCATATTATCCTTATGTTTAACCCAATCAATTTAGACGAAGTTTGTGTACAAGCCACACACTCAGAGCCAAGGGGAAAACAAAAAATAAAGGAGAAAAGTGAAAGTGAGGGTAAAGGTAAAGAAAAATTTTATGGAAGAGGAAAAAGAAATAGCTTTGTAGAAAAGAGAGAAGGAAAAAATTACATGCAAAAAATGTTCAAAGACTAGCCATGATGAAGACCGATGTTGGCAACTTCATCCATAATTGAAACCAAATAGACTGAAAGCAAAAGAGAAGGGGAAAAATGCTGCTATAGCTGAACATAACTTAGGATTAGATTCCGGAGATGAGAAAAATATTACAGCCATGGGATTGAAAGGTAAACATGTTTCAAGCACTAGTTCTTCAAATTGTACAAATGATACTCATGAGGAAGATACAGGAATAGAACTTTTCCATATTAGAGTTTTCTCTAAACATACCAAGATTGAGACACTTTTTGATAGTGGGTCACAAGATAACTTTATTTATGAAGACTTGGTTAAGCAAGTAGGCCTTGAAACTATTAGACATCTAAGACCATATCCTTTGGGTTGGATATGCAAGAATGAAAACTTGCAAGTTACAAGGAAGTGCTTACTAAGATTCGTCATCGACTCAAAATTTCTTGATGAAGTTGAGCTTGATGTGGTGTCGCTTGAGATATCAGGTATTGTATTGGGAAGTCCTTATCTGTATGATAGGAAAGTTGTATTTCATCACCATGAGAACAAGTATCACTTTTTAGGATGGTATTGAGTACATAATTAGAGCGCATAATAAGAAGACAGGTTTGTATCTTGTACATGCAAGTGAAATGAAAAGGATAGTGAATGCAAGTCATAACTTGACATTGTTAATGATCAAACAAAGAGATGTTATGAATCACACTTTTATGTTATGTTAGCAACCACACAAAAGGTTGAAAATGAATGACCAAACTGACTCATAAACAAATCAGACACCCAATGAACATGCGACCAAGCAAATGGTTTGAACCACCTAGAAACCCTAGGATGGATAAGCCACATTGTTCGAATGAGAGATAACAAAACTGGAATGAATGACACAGCCAATTCAGGAAACAAGAGCTAGATGGATAGACACTGGAAGGGTGAGGGAACAATACCCTCATCCACATGATCAGTAATCAGAGAGCTTTTGGGGTCCAAAAGGCTTTTAGTTGGGAGGAATGATCAGAGGCTCAGTATTTTAGCTCAAAAATGAAAGTGATCAGAATCGAATGAAACCAGAACGAAAGTGACCAGCCCATCGCAAGGAATCCAATGCAACTCATTTCGTTGAAAACCGAGTTCGGATGAAGGAGTTATGGCTTCTTAATCACCGTTCAGAACAGACAATTTTTTATTAAAAAATTGCAGAACATGTACAGGTTGATGACATGGTAGCCCAGTCAGCATTCAGGGAATATTCTTCAGTTTTTATCCAATGGGACTATGAAAAGTGTCATTGCGAGATTCGCCAGTTTGGTTTGTGAAGGAAAAAAATTTCCAATGACTTCCTAAGGTTGAATTTGGGTTTATGATATTATGTGCTAGAAATTTTTATTTATTTTTAACTAATTAAGGTTATATATATATATATATATATATATATATATATATATATATATATCAGACCTTAATTAATTTAAATTAACATATTAATCCACATTTTTATTATTATTAAACCCAAATCAATTTTAATACGTGGCATATTAAATCTGAATTTCAACTCATTACAATCCTTATGTAATGGGTTTCATTTTAATATGGTGGGTTGTATTAACATATGGTACGGCATATCATTTATATGGTGGGTCCGATACATTAGATAAAACGGAGCGGAATGCACATTGAACACGTGGCATGGCACATTACAAAGGTTTGGTCGGATGTATATAGCTCTGTGGCATGTATTAATGTGTGTTGGTCTTTATACAAGGTTCAAACGTTATATCAAAGTTTTTGAATGGCGCGTATAGTGCAAAAAATATAACAAGGGGTGCGAGTCGTGTCTCAATCCCCAAGACCTCCTCTCCAAATTGCGTGCTTCACCATTGGGCCAAAGGTTTTTCCATTGAAAACTTTTTCTCCATGCTTCTATTTCAACCGTATATAGTTCGCCAAATGGGTGAAAGGAGGGGGCCAACCCCCTCACCATGAAACCTTACCCCGTGACCGTGCCATAGGGCTGATGCGATAAACATGCTTAGTGATAAACATGCATTTAATTATCATTAATGACACAATTAAATTTCTGGCAGATATGGAAAAGTCCGCCAAATGTGGCAAAGCTCTAGAATTAATGGAGCTAACTGGAGTTCTCTCCAGATTTGGAAGCAAAATTGCAGGAGAATTTGTTTTTTCCATAACTGAGGAAATTTTTGACTAATTTTGGCTCAGGAAGAGTCATTATTGGTATATTTTGATGTTTTGGAGCCATTGAAATAGATTTAATAGGTAGAGGAGCTCATCTACATAGGCTTTTGTTGCCTTGAATATTTTTGAAGCCTAGAGCCACCAAGAGGGAAGGTCATGCCCAAAGCATCTGGCAACAAAAATGAGTAAATAAATAGTCATTTCTGAACTATTTTGACATTTTAAACTCATTGGAATAGGTTCCAAGAGAATTTTATGCATGTAAATATAATTTTGAGCACAATTGAGATAATATAGAGGCCAAAGCTATGGAGCTGGACCAAGGAGATGTAGCCCAGGAGGGGTGAACTCCTTCATAAAAACTTTGTTTTAATGGATCAGTTGTTATGGTTTGTTGTTATTTATGATGATGTTTTTTAGCCATTAAATTCATGCTTTATGCTTCCAAATACACTCATAAAATTCAGTTTTAATTACCTCTTTGACACACATAAGAAACAAGGGAACCTATACATCAAGCATAAGATCAATAAATAAGTTTTATATATAAAATTCAAATTAGTGCAACAAAACTAACATTAAAATTCAGATCAAGTTGGTATCAGAGCACAAGGTTGCTAAGGTTGCTTTCTCGATAGTTGCTTGAAGATTTGTGCAAGTTTACTGGTTGAAAATTTGTGATACTAACAAGGTTAAAGTTGCAGAAAGGTGAAGGGAAATTGTTGGTTGCAAGTCCTGAGGTTAGGACCAGAATAAGGAGAGCCGAAAGAGCATTATCCTCACCCAAAATTCCACTTATATTTGCACTTGAATAACCTCAATTTTTGTACCAAGAATCTGATATTGAAGAGGTGAAATTTGTACAAGAAGTTGAGTTGATTGAAGAGGTACAAGCATCAGAAGTTGAGCTTGAATCCATAGCCATCATGTTAGGTGTTGGAGAGACTCAAGGACATTCAGAAGAGGAAGATGTCAAGAGAGACTTCAAAGACATAAAGAGGATGGTTAAAGTTATGTTTGATGTATTTACTGTTGGGATGGTAGGAGAAGGCTCTAAGCCTCCATATGGAGAAGGATCTTCAGATGTTAAGAAGGATGAAGAGAAGAGTTCGAAGGGAAGTGGAGGAAAGATAGCTCCATCTCCACCATATTCATCATCCTCGTCATTGCCATCAGCATCATCATCCACTTCCACTACAAAGACCACTCACACTCACTCAAAATCCATAAAAGGAAAAAATCCATTACTCAAATTGGACATTAAGTTTGAACTACCCAAGTAAATTGGTGAGGTAAATGTAGAGAGTCTTGACAATTGGATACATCAATTGGAGGTGTATTGCAGAATTTAGAACCTTCATGAAGACGACATAAAGATCCAGTTGGCTTCATCAAGGCTAGAAGGAGCAGCACTAGTTTGGTGGGAAGCAAAGACTCAAGAGGAAATGTGAATCCATGGAGAGATATCCATTCCTTGGGTTGAGTTTATTTCTTCCATTAAAATAATTTTTTATCCATTAGCCTACATGCAAAAAGCTATTATGAGTTGGCAAAATTTTAAGCAACTCAAGGGTCAAACAGTTCAAGAGTATACCCAGGAGTTTAGAAAGAGAGCTTTGTTGTTAGGAATAAATTTGAATTCCCAAGCTACACTCTTGAAATACATTGGGGGTTTTCCTTCCTACTTGAATCATACTATTCTTATGTTTAGCCCAAGCAATATATATGAATTTTGTGTACAAGCCACACACTTAGAGGAAAGGGGTAAACAAATAGCTCTGTAAAAAGAGAGAAGGAAAAACTTACATGGAAAAATTGTTCAAATACTAGCCATGATGAATACCATTATTGGCAAATTCATCCAGAATTGAAACCAAATAGACTGAAAGCCAAAGAGAAGGGGAAAAATGTTGTTATAGCTGAACATGACTTAGGGTCAGATTCAGGAGATGAGACAAAGATTACGGCCATGGGATTGAAAGGTAAACATGTTTCAAGATCTAGTTCTTCAAATTGTTCAAATGATACTCATGATGAAGATACAAGAATAGAACTTTTCCATATTAGAGTTGTCTCTAAACATACCAAGATTGATACACTTTTTGATAGTGGGTCACAAGCTAACTTGATATTCGAAGACTTGGTTAAGAAACTAGGCATTGAAACTATTAGAAATCCAAGACCATATCCTTTGGGTTGGATATGCAAGAATGAAAACTTGTAGGTTACAAGGAAATGCTTACTAAGATTCACCATCAACTCAAAATTTCTTGATGAAGTTGCTCTTGATGTGGTGTCGCTTGAGATATCAGGTATTGTATTGGGAAGTCCTTATCTATATGATATGAAAGCTATATTTCATTACCATGAGAACAAGTATCACTTGTTTAAGGATGGAATTGAGTGCATAATTAGAGCGCATAAGAAGAAGACAATTTTGTATCTTGTACATGCAAGTGAAATGAAAAGGATAGTGAATGCAAGTCAAAACTTGACATTGTTAGTGATCAAACAAAGAGATGGTTTGAATCACACTTTTCAAAAAGATGCTTGTGCTTTTAATGATTTGTTTCAGGATGTTAACAGGTTTCCTTTGAAATAAGGTGAAAAAATTTTGCAGCAGTCAACAGTAGTGTTGAGAATTGCTGGAAACAAGATGTCAGTGCAAGAGAGTGAAAAGGTCAAAGAGAAAGTGACAAAGTAGCTTGGAAAGAAGACATGGGTTCCACAAATGCTTATTGTTGGTTTCCAAAAGGTACATGGCAATGGCGAAGATGCTTGGTCAAGAGTCAACACAAGTAAAAAGAAAAAGAAGCAAAAAATCGCCATAGTGAGAGTGGGCAAGGTGAGAAAGTTTTTAAGTTTCCTTTTATTGCTGACCAAGGTAAGAACAATATGGTTTCTGCAAGAATATATTGTTGTTCTGCAAATTTAGAAATATTGTAGCATGACGGTTTCAAAGACAGCAAGAGAAGGTCGCAAGAATCAAGGAAAAATTAAATTTTTTTGAAAAGCTGCAAATGATGAAATTGGGAAAATTTCAATGGATGAGACTGGAAGGGTGAGGGAATAGTACCCTCGTCTACATGATCAGTAATCAGAGAGCTTTTGGGGTCCAAAAGGCTTCTAGTGGGGAGGAATGATCAGAGCCTCAATATTTTGGCTCAAAAATGAAAGTGCTCATAATTGAATGAAACTAGAACGATAGTGACCAGCCCGTCGCAAGGAATCCAATGCAACTCGTTTCGTTAAAAACCGAGTTCGGGTGAAGGGGTTATGGTCTGTTGATCACCGTTCAAAACAGATAATTTTTTTAAAACAAGATGCAGAACATGTAAAAGGTGATAACATGGCAGCCCAGTCAGCATTCATGGAATATTATTTTGTTTTTTTCCAATGAGACTGTGACAAGTGTCACTGCGAGATTCGCCAGTTTGGTTTGTGAAGGAAAATTTATCCAATGACCTCCTAAGGTTGAATTTGGGTTTATGATATTATGTGCTAGAAATTTTCATTTATTTTTAATTAATTAAGGCTATATATATATATATATTATTAAATCGTACCTTAATTAATTTAAATTAACATATTAATCCACATTTTTATTATTATTAAACTCCAAATCAATTTTAATATGTGGCATATTAAATCCGTATTTCAATTCGTTACAATCCTTATGTAATGGGTTTCATTTACTATGAAGGGGGTTGTATTAACATATGGTATGCATATCATTTTACGGGTTTCATTTTACTATGGCGGGTTGTATTAACATATGGTATGGCATATCATTTATATGGTGGGCCTGATACATTGGATCAAACGGAGCGGAATGCACATTGAACACGTGGCATGGCACATTAAAAAGGTTTGGTCATATGTATACAATTTTGTGGCCTGTATTAATGTCTGTTGGTGTTTATACAAGGTTCAAACATTATATCAAACTTTTCGAATGGTGTGTATGCTGCAAAAATTATTACGAGGGGCGGGGTCGGGGCTCGACCCCAACACCTCCCCCTCTCCACACTGCGCGCTTCACCATTGGGCCAAAGGTCTTTCCATTGAAAATGTTTGCTCTACACTTCTATTTCAACTGTGTATAGTTCACCAAATGGGCGGAGGAGGGGGCCAGCCCCATGACCGTGACGGAGCATTGGGGGCTTAAGCGCAATTAGCGCTAACTATCAGATTAATTAACATTAAACCAAACTTATCTATCCATTAATGATGCAGTTAAATTAGTGGAGGTGTTGGCGGAGTCCGCCAAATGCAGTGGAGCTCTAGTTTTAGTGGGCTTATATGGCCAGTTTCCAAATTTAGTGGAGAAATTGTAGGGAGATTGGTTTTTGCCATAACTAAGGAAATTTTCGACCAATTTTGGCTCAGAAAGAGTCATTCTTGGTATATTTTTGATGTTTTTGAGCCATTGGAATAGGTTTCAGAGGTAGAAGAGCTCATCTACAGAGGTTTTTGTTGCCTTGAATATTTTTGAAGCCTAGGGCCACCAAGAGGGAAGGCCATGCCCAGAGCATCTGGTAACCAAATTGAGTAAATAAATAGTCATTTCTGATCAATTTTGACATTTTAAACTCATTGGAACAACCTATGAGAGAATTTGATGCATGTAAACAAAATTTTGAGCACAATTGAGCTAATACAGAGGCCCAAGCTATGAAGTTGGACCAAGGAGATGTAGCCCAGGAGTTGTGAACTCCTTCATCAAAAATCTGTTTAGCGGATGTTTTTGAGGAACCCCTTATAAAAATACCCCATACATCCATTTCTAGCGGAGGTTACTAGAGGAGGTTGGCAGGCGGAGGGTTTTGCAGATGTTTTCTGCTCAATGCGCTTATCATCCAAAATCACACTGGTGCTCTTTACAAGAGAAAGCACCAGTGCGCAAAAAACATTGGCACACCGGACACCATGCGCTCTATACACACCTGCCCAGTGTGTCGTATTACTGTAGAGCACTGGTGCTTCACAACTCTTCCGCGCCAGTGAATCATAAAACACCGCGCCAAAACAGAAACTGACTGGTGCATTCATAAGAAACAGCACCGGTGCACCTATAAACCACCCGCACCGGAAAAGGGTTAAATAAAAAAAAATTACGGCCAAAAAACCGCTTTTTTTGCTTTTTTCAGTGCTCCAGAGCTCTCAATCACCGGTGCGCTCTACAAGAGAAAGCACCGGTGTGCACAAAACATTGGCACATCGGACACCGTGCGCTCCATACACACCCTCCCAGTGCGTCCTATTACTGTAGAGCACCGGTGCTTCACAATTATTCTGCCCTGGTGCATCATAAAACACCACGCCAAAATAGAAACCGCCCAGTGCGGTGTTAAGAGACCGCACTGATGCATCATAAAACACTGCGCCAAAACTGAAATAGCCCAGCACGGCCTTAAGCAATCGCACCGGTGCGCCTATAAAACCCCGCGCACCTGAGAAGGGTTAAATAAAAAAAATTACGGCCAAAAAACTGCATTTTTCACTTTGCTCAGTGCTCTGGAGCTCTCAAGCACTGGTGCACTCTACAAGAGAAAGCACCAGTTGCACAAAACATTGGAACACCGGACACCGTGCACTCCGTATACACCTGCCCGATGCGTCCTATTACTGTATAGCACCGGTGCTTCACAACTATTCTGCCCCGGTGTATCATAAAACACCGCGCCAAAACAGAAACCACCTGGTGCGATGTTAAGAAACCACACCAGTGCATCATAAAACACCACGCCAAAACTGAAACCGCCTGGTGTGGTCTTAAGCAACTGCACTGGTGCGCCTATAAAACCCCGCGCACCGGTACAGGGTTAAATAAAAAAAATTTACGTCCAAAAGACCACATTTTTCACTTTTCTCGGTGCTCTAGAGCTCTCAAGCACTAGTGCAATTTATCCTTGTCTGAGCCGCATTGAGATCGATGCTCCCATTGCACCCATTTCACGCACTGTTGTTGTGCATTTCCCACCAATATCCAGCATGCATTTTGCAAAACGGTGGGAAAATTTTCTTTTGCAAATTCTACAGCCAATATGCCTCCTCGATGGCGAAATGTATAGGTATTTTTCTTGTTTTTCCATAATTAAGATTTTTAGCAGATTATAATTTAAAATAACCTTCAAATTAACCATTGAAAAGAAAAAAAAATATTGTCGCGCCATGCACAGGAGTCGTTCGGCTCACGGTGTTTCCTGTAAAATTTATAGGCCGCAACGCAACTGATGCTAATAGCATCACCACCATGTCCAGGGAGGTACCGAAAGGTGCCCCACATTATTTAAAAAAAAAAAAAAAAGGTGTGGTGCGGTCATTTAGCCAGTTGCACCATTGACCATGGGAATAGCAGCGTGGTGCGTTGACGGAAATATCTGCCCCAGTGTCTATCAGCGCACTGCATTCGGCATTCCGACAGGGTCAACGGTGCAGTCTGGTAAAAGATCGCACTGCTGACTATGTAATTTGTCAGGAAGTCGGTGCACTGACACAACTATATGCGCAGGGGCGTATATTTTAGTCAGCGCACCGCTCTTCTGACACCATATATAGTCCATAGTTCTTTAAAAAGTTTCAAGTGCACTGCATACGGTGCGTTGTATGTCATCTGGGGCACCGCCTCTGGTTCGCTACAAACAAAGGCCACACTGGAACCGATGTATGACTATTTTTGTGGTGCACCGACTAGTCTGTTTTTTTTTCCAAAAAAATTATATATGTATATTCCTAAATACATGTTTGATTTAATAAAATAAAAATTATTTAATATGTCAATGATTCAGAGAGAAGAGGAGGAACAACAGCAACAACAGGCGGAGCAGTATGACATGGTTTTCCTGTGGGAGGCATGGGAGAGGGAGAGAGATGTGTACCCTCGCCCTATTACAGCAGATACCTAGGGGCTCCTAAGGCAGGTAGGCCTCCTCAAGTTCTATAAGGAGGCTACTTCCCTAAAGGCCCATAGTGTGTTTTTGAGACATCTTATCTGCAGGTGGAATGCCCACCGACAGGCTTTCCAGGTTGGCCCTGACTATTGGTACACACCCACTAAGGAGGATATATATTTCATTATAGGGCTATCGAGGAGAGGGGCAGATTTTCCATTGTTCCCAGAGGTTCCAGTTGGTTGTGTAGCAGGGAGTCAGTTAGTTTACTCCCAAAGATACATTGGAGCATCAGTATTGTCTCCTGCAAAGTTTCAGGTCGCTGGAGGTCAGTTACGTATTGGTGCATTTGGTAGTGAGGACGTGCAGTGCCTCTCACTTCTCATTTCGACCATTTCACACAACACCAGTGATGGGCAATGTATTAGTTGCTCGCTTCTATATTATGTTGATTATTTAGTACAGGAGCCATGACTTGTCAGGAGGTCTGCCACTTTTTTGCGGCAGTTCTGTACAGCCTTAGATAGATGTCATGCTCATGCACAAGGGAGGGTCAACTTCCCTTTTTCTTCAAAGCTTTTTATTTTTATTTTTTGAGAGGTTTCCAGAGATGAGGCCTACTTTTTTTAGGCAGCCTCGTAGGCCGATGTTGGAGGCACGCATGCACATGTGGGGGCAGATGATGCCCAAGAGGGGAGAGACTATGTTTCTAGCCAGGATATCGCATGATACACTAGAGTTACTAGCAAGTGTTGACGAGCTGCATCCCTTCATTATGGTACCCTTTCCTTATGCTGGATTGGATTGGCGAGGGTGTGCCAACATCCTCTTCATGGATTATGAGCCACCAGATGATAGAAGTAATATTACTGTTTTATTTATATTTATTCTAACATGTTCTTTAACTTGCTTTTATTAAATTGTGTAATGAAATTGTCTAATTATTTTTGTGTACTTGTATATATTTTGCAAACATTGGCTCTTTTGATGGCGAGGAGATGTCGACACCACCACATGATCCAGGTGTGGATCCTGATGACGATCAGGGCATGTCAAATGCTGAGGATCATTAGGAGGCCGATGCAGAGAGACATGCTCCTGCTGGTGCGCCAATACCGCCTTTTTCTAGGCGTGGTCGATCTGATACTAGATACAGGATGGAGTTGGGCGACCAACTCAGTGCATTGATTGTTGAGGCGGGCATCAGGCCCACTCATTACAAAGACATACAGGTCAATGATAGGCTACTACAGATGTGGAGAGGCATGCCGCGTGACATGTACAGCCTGATGCGGCATGTCGTAGGAGCTACGACAGCTGTTACGCAACTGAGGAGGATTGTTGAACGTTATAGGCATGGTCGAGCCGCAGCACGTGATGGATAGTCCGCGAGAAGCGACTCATCATCTCATGATCATTCACCTCGCACCGCACCAGATGAGCATGAGGCTCCACTAGCATCTAGCAGTCATCATGGAGATGAGGCTGGACCATCAGCCACGTCTAGTCATTGGCACACGGCATCATATTTTTATTGTAGATGCGACTTACTTGAGAGAGATATTAATACGTGATAGCATGAGTTATTTGACATGAGATGTATATTTGATGTTTGTGTTGTGATGATGTTAATATATAATGTTAATTTGATGTTTGAATGTGTTTTTTAGTTGAATATGATGTTTGTACGATGGTTGTCATGATCGTGATGATGTTTATTAATTAATTTAATATTAAATGACCATGATATTTATTAAATATTATGTCATGATTGTAATTGAAATTGAAATTTTAATTGTATGTAAAATAGTAAAATTGTAATTGTAATTTTAATTGTGTGTAAAATTCTAAAATTGTAATTGTAATTTTAATTGAATTGTATGTAAAATATTTGTAAAATTGTAATTGTAATTGTAAATGTAATTCTATGTAAAATTGTAAATGTAATTGTATGTAAAATTCTAAAATTGTAATTGTATTTGTAATTGTAATTTTAATTGAATTGTACGTAAAATATTTGTAAATTTGTAATTGTAATTGTAAATGTAATTCTATGTAAATTGTAAATGTAATTGTATGTAAAATTAAAATTCTAATTCTAATTCTAATTTTTGTAAAATATTTGTAAAATTTTAATTGTATTACTGTGAAATATTGATTGTAATTGTATGTAAAATTAAAATTCTAATTCTAATTCTAATCGTAATTGTATGTGAAATTGTAAAATTGTAATTTTAATTCTAATTCTAATTTTAATTCTAATTTTAATTATAATTTTATGTAAAATATTTGTAAAATTTTAATTGTATTAATGTGAAAATTTTAATTGTATTAATGTGAAATGATTTTATTAAAATATTTAAATTTCTAAATTTGTAAATAATTGTAAAATGATAAATCTAGAATAATATGATTTTTTGTAACATAATAAAGTTTAGAAAATAATGCAAATAAATTCATGTACTTTAGAATTATCATTATTTTATTGTGATCTTACATACAAAAAAAAATAACTTTATACAGTCTGGTGTGCTTATCATCATAACACGCACCGGTGCGTCTTAGCACTCAGACGCATCGGTGCTTCACAACTATTCCGCACTGGTGCATCATAAAACACCGCGCCAAAACATAAACCTCAATCTTACAAACCGCACCGATGCGCCTATAAAACCCTGCGCACTAGAACAAGGTTACTCTGTAAAATGCAGTATTGGAGCAGCGAAGGGTTCAAATTGCGGGCAAGAATTTTTCTGAGGAGATGAGGGTTTGAAAATACGAGAGTTCAAATTTCGGCTGAGAAGATTATAGCAGAGAAAATGAGTGATTCAAACAAAAAGACGAACAAAGACGCTTACAGGGATGTAGATGGCTATAGAGCTCGACAGAGTATAAAAGGAGAAAAGGATTACAGGTTGAGACCGACAGATAACATTCGGTTGAGGCCGGCGATAAGGTTAATAGATCCTATGATGGAGAAATGGTGAGAAGAGTTGATGGCAGAGAAAGATCAATCGAGGTAGTCGATAAAGCCAAGAGGCACCATGAAGGGAAGGATTCTCATTCCCTAAGGACAGCAGAGAAAGATCAATTGACATTGTTGATCACGCTGGTAGGTCCCATGAAGGGAAATATTCTCCAGAATGCATTTAAAAGTAGTTGAGTATTGTCCGAGCTTCAGTTGTCTTACATAAACTTTTACCACCAAAGTTGACGTCACATAAAATCACATCTTCGGCTTTCAATTGAACCTAAATGGCATCTCTAACTTGTCTGAGCTATGGTCCTATGGATGAAACCAGTAAAAAGTCTGCTTGTATTATAAATGGAAATCTAGTGACCATTTCTGTGGGAAGAAAAGCATAGATACCTGCAGCTACCATATTTCCACCTGTAAATCGGTTTTCCATTGGAAAAGCTAATGTAATAGCCCATTTTGCAATGTCTTTCCTCTACTCAACCCTATACTCATTTTCTATGGGAAACCATTCCCTCCACATGTAATAACTGCATCTTCTAGTCAAAAATCAGTCTTCTTCTGCTAACAAATGCAGAATGAAGGACTTGTTGTCATTGCTCCCAGAACATTCAAGGTCAGTTTCTAGTAAAACAGAGATTGTATAAATTCTGTTAAGATCAAGATAGAAAGCACAAAGGAGAAAAGAGGAAATTGGATGCCAAGATGGAGGAGGAACTTACAAATGAGCAAGCAGATGATGGGGCACATTTTCTTGTTGCAGGTTATGGAAAGGTTCAAGTTTCTTTTTCTGAAAGAAGAATAGGTGTAGTTTTGAAAAGAAATGGCCCAAATATTTTCACAGCAAAATGTACATTTCCAATATGTCTAAAAACTAAAATATCTCCAACTTCAATAAACTGCTTAGAAACAAAACTTTCCCAACCATTTGTGAAAAGTGGCCACGTCTTAGCATAGCATAGGTTCACATGCCACAATTTCCCAATTGGGCCCTGTAGTATTGCATCTTCAGACGCCCCACATTGCATTCTCTCCACATAATCAGTGGGGACCTCCTACAATAAACAAAATGCATTGAAAGAATAGTTATTTCCATCAAGAATTTATCCAATTCCAATTCTCAATTCTAATTCTAATTCTCGAGAATAAACAAAATTCAAATTCTCAATTTCTATGGTTGGAGTTCACTAAATTTTGGTGTACACACCTAAAAGTAATACGGTGCCTTAACCGCAAATCGTTGCTACTATACATATATCCACACCAGTGCATTTTAGTTACTGCACACTGGTGTCGGTGTTACAAAAGGATGCATCGGTGCAGTGCTATTAAGTGACGCACTGGTGAAGAATAAACGTAAATAAAAAAAGTGCATCTATAGTTTCTTTAAGTGAAACAAAAAGCGGCAAATTGAAAAATGGGCAGCAAAATATTTTCGAAAATCTAATTTCATAAAATAAATTTTTAAATACTAAACACTTTTCATTATTTCACTATTTTGCTAAAATTTTCAGCCAGAGATTTGCACGAGACATACCTGGAGCAAGAGAGCACTATGGAGCAGCGAAATACATTCGAACAGAAGTATTCAGACAATCAGAAACCAAACCTCTGGTGATTCAAACCCTGTATCATAGAATTTCAAACCATCTCGTGATTAAATTTGATTTTTTTTTTACTTTTTCTACAGTTTTTTTACTTTTCTGCAGTTTTATCCATTTTTACCCTAAACCCTTCATTTTTTTGTTTTTTCCCTTTCTTCCTATTTCTGTGATTTCAGAATTAGTGCTTTTTATTTTAGATTGACATCCAACCCACGGGACGACTTGCATTGTCGGATCCCAATCCATTCGGCCATTGCGTGAATTTTTGGAAAAAATGGTTTTTTTTTATCAGTGCGCCCTGTGTAACCTAGCACACCGGTGCGTTGTATTACACAGCACACCACACAAGTAATGTGTAATAAAGAATTTGAAAACAATTTTTTTAAATCAGTGTGCCATATCTGAAATAGGGCACCTGTGCTCCATGTTACGAGGATAGCACCGTACGATCTATTACATTGTTTGTGTGGTGCGTTTATAATACCCCCACACACCATATTGTCTATTATAATGTTTTTGCGGAGCATTTTTAAAACCCCCATGCACCGATGGCGGTGCATACATCATGAAAGGCACGTCGGTTTCTTGAGATTTATTTTTTACCTGAAAAAGTGACAATTTATTTATAAATATATTAATGAATGATATGGTACAGGTTTCAAATTGATAAATAAATGACTGACAAGAGATCAAGTAACAAAAATACTAATAACACATCAAGAAAAGAAAAAAATGCAAGTTCTTTGTAAATTCTTTGTAAAAATTATTATTTTTGAACTATATGTAAGTTTAACTAATATGTATTGTTTTCTGTGTATCATGCAGAGCCACAAAATGACAAAGCTCGATAAGATTATTTATGATCTAGGACCAGAAGAGCGTAAAAGATTGATGGAAAAATTGCAAAAGGATGAATCAGGTGAATGAAAAAATACTATCGATCCAATATGAGTTTCTTTTCTTAATTATCATTAATAATATACTTAAAATTATTAGATAACATGTGTCAAAATTTATATTAATACACATTTGTTTAATGTTCTACAGGGACCAACAACTCAGAAAAGGAATGTTGTTCTAAGAAAAGAAAAAAAATAGAACATGCAAATGAAAATGAATTGCTCCTTAGCTTATCTGGAGTGGTGCTGGAGATTAACGAAAGGGGGAAAAACTTTTACAAAAGTTTGAGGGATCTAGTGGAACGAATGTATAGATGTTCTTTCCACTTACAATACAAAAATCAATCCAATGATTCCAAGAACCAAATTTTATCTAAACTACAGAAAGAGTTTCCAGTGAATTGGTCAATGAGACATGTCAGAATTTTAATAGCAAAAACGTACAACAACAAAAAAGAAGAAATGAAAAAGTAATATTCCTTTAAATGTTTGTCTAGAATCATTTATAAATATCACTTTTGTTATATTTACTTTTCATATATCAATATAAAAAATAAATATTTTATTGTCATGTTACATTTTCAAGAAGATTATGAAATTTCAAAATATGAACAAGCTAATATCAGAAATATACCAGTAGGAACGTCCAAAAAAGTGTACAAGGAGATGGTCAAAGAAATGGACAAAATTGCATCGCGGGAGGAGCCATCTCAACAACAACGTGCTTCAAATGTAATATGTAATCATTGAATTTTTCGATCATTAGGTACAATAAATAAACAATTTAGCATTAAATATTAATTTTCAATATTTTTCTTGCAGAAAAGAAAAGAAAATAGAACCCATTCAGCACATAAAACAGGACGACAAGGAAGAAAAGGGTTGATATCTAAGTTTGTGAGTAATTGTTACTTCCTTATAACAACTTAACTAGATTTCATTTTTGTATTTTTTAAGTTGTTTTAAAAAAATCATCATCGAATGTATTCAAACAGGCGCTAACATACAAAGCAGAACCATGAGACGAATTGATTGAAATTGGGTTAAATATGGGTTGAGTATATGTTGGCATATCAGAAATTAATTGTGAAATTTGTAAGCATCTGTCGATCTTGTTTTACTTAGCTCCGTTTATAATTAAAAGAACAAAAAAATATTTTATATTAAATATATGATTTGTTATGGGGTATAAAACTTGTAGGAAACAAAGTATGGAACTGCGCCAACAGATGAAATTTTGAAAGATGGCATGGTACATGGTTTTGAAAGAATGTGTGTAGTTTATGAGTCAATTGTTGCTATGGTACGTCATTTTTCTTTTCAATTTACATTGATGTATATTATTTAATATTGCAATTTTCATTATTCTCACCAATGTGTATACATTCATTTCAGTTTATTTTTATGTTTGTAGATGGAAGGTGAAGAATAAGAAAACAATCAACACCGTGAACAAAAAATTCCTGAAAATAACCCAAGTCATGGAAGTAGCTAGGGAAAATTTTAAGGATGGAAAATTATCTTGAAGTTTAAAAAATTGGCGAATCTCACTAGTCCCTGATATGCAAATTATAAATGTTTATTTATGTATTTGTAAAAAATTTCAAATTTATAATGATATTATATATACTCTCTATATAATGTTGGTGATTTTTAATGTAAAATAAATTTATATTATAAAATTTGGGTGAATCATTTTTATAAAAAAATGGAAATTGGTGAATCTTTTTTTTGGAAAATTAGCCCACCTACGAATATTAGCCCCTAAAATTTTCCATGGAAGTAGCTCTAAGGGTAACGTTAAGGTTAAGGTTAAGGTTTGGTCAAGGTTAGGGTTAGGTTATAGTTAAGGTCAAGAATAAGGTTAGGTTAAGCTTAAGGTTAAGGTTAAAGGTAAGGTTACAGTTAAGTTAAGGTTAAGGTTAAGGTTTTGTTAAGGTTAGGGTTAGGTTATAGTTAAGGTTAGGTTATAGTGAAGTTTAAGGTTAAGACCCGTAACCTTAACCTTGACCTTACCCTTAACATTAAGCTTAACTTTAACCCTAACTTTGACTTTACACTTAACCTAACCTTAACCTAAGTTAACCTTAACCTTGAACTTAACTTAACCTTAACCCTAACCTTACCCTTAACCTTCACCCTTAACCTTAACCTTAACCTTATCTTAACCTTATCCTAACCTTAGACAACAGTTCAATCGAAGAATGATGATCACTATGTTTGGATATCAAAGCAAGTTGTTGTATTTTTTGAAATATGTTTGTGAAATCAGACATTTTGTTTAATGTAATGGACATAGTGCCCCAATTGAAAGACAAAGGGATACCAATAAATGTCCCATTTTGTATGACAAAGATTGTCTTATTCATATATGTGTGTGTGTGTGTGTGTGTGTGTGTGTGTGTGTGTGTGTGTTTTAATTTATTATATTATGTTCTCCATTGTCGCTATTGCATTCCCATTGTCATTCTCAAATGCACTAATAAAAATTTAATTCATATGAATATTGTTATAAGATATATATGTGTCGACTTTTGATGAATAATGAATTTTAAAAAACCACAATAATTATGATATGATATAACAAATTAATCCAAACATCACATTCAAATGCATTAATACAAATTTAATTAATATGAATATTGTTATAATATGTGTCGACTTTTGATGAATAATGAATTTAAAACAATCACAATAATTGCATTGTCACAAGTCGATTTTTATAAAAAATACAAAAAGAAAACCGATGCATGCCAGTTACTGTACACTGGTGTGTTTATATTCTGAAGCGCACCAGTGTGTTTCTACGACCTACGAGCACCGCACAAATACCAAAACAATTAAAAATATCGGTGCATTTGTGCGGTATGGCACACCGGTGTGTTTATGTGTCTCTACGCATCAGTGTCGTTGTACGACCTATGGGCACCGCACGAATACTGATACCAATTATAAATATCGGTGTGTTTGTGTGATACTGCACATCGAGGCGTTTATGTGTCTATAAGCACCGGTGCATTTGTTCGACCTATGGGCACTGCACAAATATTGATACCAATTATAAATCTCGATGCATTTGTGTGATACTGCGCACTAGTGTGTTTCTATAAGTCTATGCACCAGTACGTTAATACGACCTATGGGCACCGCACAAATCCCAAGACCAATTAGAATGGCCTCATGCGTTGTATCACAACACTACGCCCGGAGCGGTTTTATACCTTAACGGCCTGATGCATTCTCCTTCGACTGCCTCGGGGCACCTTCTACATGTACGCATCGATGTGTTAAAGCCAGAGTAGAGCAGCGATGAAAAAAACATCCGTAATAACCTCTGGCTGCCCATTTTTTTTAGTTATGTTGAATTTCCATTAAAATCTCTACCAAAACCACCGTAACCATAAACGAATGTTGTAGCAAATTCTTTTTTGACAATTTTGGCCAATTTTATAACACTAAAAGCTCCTTTATAACCTTCGCTAGAGGGTCTTTTCCTTGTAGTGGTTTGTGATGGTTTGCTATTATTTATGTTTTTGTTTTTCAGCCTTTTAAATTCATGTTTTATGCTTTCAAAAACACTCATAAATTTCAGTTTTAATTACCTCTTTGACACACATAAGCAACAAGGGAACCTGCACATCAAGCATAAGATCAGTAAATAAGTTTTATCTCTGAAATTGAAATTAGCACAGCAAAACTAACATTCAAATTTAGATCAAAAAAGATATCAAACATTAATCAAACTAATATTTATAGGTTTTGGAGCACCTAGGTGACAACCATTTTTGTTAATCCCTCTTGTAAATAAATTGTCATGAATTGTAATTCATGTAAATAATTTATGGAAATTATGTTCCAATGGTTTTCTTTGGTTGAGTCACATCCTTAGTTTTTTGGGTTATCCTAAACCATTAAAATGTTAAGGTGGTTCATAATTTGCATGAATTCAAGTGGTTTCAAAAAATTTCAATAAACCATGGCTTCAAATAGTTTTCAATAATTTGCATGGTTTCAAATGGTTTTCAATAATTTGCATGGCTTCAAGTGGGTTTCTTTAGTTGTTCTTACATCTCATTTTTTAATTACATTGTATTACTTTCAATACTTATTTTATCTTAGTTTTATTGTTTCATTCTCTATTTTTTTCTGGTTTTCAATCATATTTATTAATGCATACAATATGGAACAAGTAATATGAGAAGTGAGACAATTTGAATTACTTGTATTGCATAAATTTCTTTAATTGCATGATCTTCTTGTTCTCTCAATGTGTGATGTCTTTTTCTTATCATTTCTCTAGATCTTTCTTGTATTTCCTATGTGGATGGAAATTTCTTTCCTTTTCTAGATCCAAATCTCCAATTTCCCATGTTTGTTATGAATCCTTGTGTAATTTCCACGCTCTGATATTTTTCTATGAATGAATGTTTGTTGTTTTTTTTTTCTACAATTGAATTTAAAGACTAAGTTATTTATTGATAGTAGAGGCTCGAGCTATAGGCTCAATCGATCACTTGAGTCTTAGCATTTTCCATTAATAGTATTAATAAAAGTTGGTAGGAGGTTAACGGTGCTTAGGATTTTAATGGCTCGATCGACCCATTGGTTAACCACATATACGACTCAATCGAGGGTTTCTTTAAAGCTCGATCAAGCAATTTGAATTTTGAATTTAATCACTCAATTGAGCATTTGAAGTGCTCGATCGAGCTCTCGAGGTCCTAAAAATCACTGTTTCAGCACCCCTTCTGCAAATTTCTCTGCAGCCCCATTTTGTACCCTAGTGGATTTAGGGCAGAATTTGTCCTTAAGTTGTGGAGTTGCTCATGTTGGATTTGTGAAAGAATCATATATCCAATGGCATATGAATTTGACACTTTCGTATTCATATGATATTTTTCATCTAGTTTTTTTTTTAACATAACGTGTGAAATGTTTTTGGACAGTTTCAAAGGGGCTTAATAAAAAATAAATAACATAAAATATACACAACAAAAATATTTCAAAATATACCACTATCTTTGTTTACCCTCTTCAAAAGGGTACTCTTGGTTTTTCAATTTATTTAAAGATTTGATAAAAATCTTACATGAACAGATGTGTCTCCAAAATTAAATTGAAATATTACTTTTCCAAATTCAAAAAAAATAAATAAAAAATAAATATATATATATATATATATATATATATATTATTTTGTATAAAAAATATTTTTTTAATATGAAAAACTTAGTTCTCTCCATGCATATAATGCTCATATATATATATATATATATATATATATATATATATATATATATATATATATATATATATATATATATATATATATAATTAGACATTTTAGACTAAGTTATGCTACATGAGAACATGCATACCTCCTATGTTTTGTGAAAATTTGCAAGGATAAATATTAGATTTAATGGAAAATTGACAGATTATACGACACTAAAAATTTTTGCAAAATATATCATTAAGATAACAACATAATTCTTCACATATTTTCTTTTTACTCTGAATTAAAATTCACAATGCTTATATGAATTTTGAGTGCTACAATTCGATAAAAGAGGAAATACTTGAAATTTCATCACCACATTTGGCCCAAAAGTGTAACCCATCTTCATTCATTCACCCTTATGAAAAAAAAAATCTCCAACAATATAGCTACTTACTCATTAAAAGAATAACTAACAAATATATGCAAGAAGCAACAAGAGGGGTCAAAATTTTGGAAGACACTTTCACAATCAACTGATATTGTCATAGACTATCTAAACTAGAAAATAGGAAATGGCACTAGAGTAATATTAGGCACGAACAAATGGTCATATCAAAATCAAGATTACCTCGTTCCCATGCAACGTATGGATTCTCAAGAAATTAAAAAATCATCATCCTTAATCAAGATGATTTTGGTAGAGATTAATTATTAAAAATAGTTAACCACTTAAGAAATAAGATTGCATAGTATAAAGTGAATATAGTGGACAAATTCACCAATTTACTAACACAAGTTGGGATAATATTAAGAGAGGAGTAAAGTCTTTTACTTTGAGTAGCTTCCACATTGAAAAATATGAAATACAACATGAAATTGGGGTTTGAACATAATTTCTAGCCCATAACCTAGAAGAACCATGGTGATTGAATAAACTACAAAAGACAGAGGCCCTAGCTAAGAAAATCATTCATGCTTCACTAGCTCTAAAAGGGGTGATTCCCACTTGGGATATTCAATGCAGAAGAGGATGGATGGAAAATAAAAAATTGCCCCTATGTGGGGAAATGGAAGAATCATCAACCATGGTGATTGAATAAACTACAAAAGACAGAGGCCCCAGCTAAGAAACTCATTCATGCCTCGCTAGATCTAAAAGGGGTGATTCCCACTTGGGATATTCAATGTAGAAGAGGATGGATGGAAAATAAAAAATTGTCACTATGTGGGGAAATGGAAGAATCATATTTTCTTCGTTTTTGTTCAATATCACTTATCAAGTAAAATTTTGGTGATTTGGCAAAATTATAAAAATCACAGATTATTTGGAGTCCAACGACTTAAATGAGGAATTAAAAATTGGATTACAATATATTTCAAAGAAGAAAAAGCTCTAGATTTTGAGGTAATTTGATTTATTCCATTACCACAGAACAAGAGAATATTCCAAGACAAATTCTCAAGTATCTATAGAATTTTCTATAGATTGAAAGCTAACAAAAATGTACTAAACAAGCCTAAAAACACCTAGCAACCTTATTATTTGATACCCTTGGAGTATGATCCAAATATTTCTAAAGGATACTTTGATGGGGCCTTACAAGGAAATCAAGTCCTATCTTGGTAATAGAATGACTTCTCGTGCCCACCAGAAATAGGCTATTCATCATCCTTGGGATTGCATCAACCACCAACAATTAGGTAGAAATATCACTAAGATATACTCTCCTAAAAACCACCTAATATTGATATTAGAGATCTAGAAATTGTAAATGATTCAATGGTAATCCTTAATGGATAAAAGGAAACTTTGAGGACATATATATATCTCATTAAGATAGAGTAAGGATAATGCTCACATTTATTTCAAAAATGAATTTAACATTTTTTACTCACATTTTTAGGTTTTTAGGGAGCTTATTATAGA
This sequence comes from Pinus albicaulis, assembly GCA_034641835.2. Lineage (NCBI taxonomy): Eukaryota > Viridiplantae > Streptophyta > Pinopsida > Pinales > Pinaceae > Pinus > Pinus albicaulis. Next base: position 3,843 of record JAXQQM020063031.1, on the reverse strand, counting down.
TCTAAATCTATTGGCAAAGCCTCAAAACCAAAAAATAAATTGCTAATTGAACACAATTTGAAAGTGTCTTCTTACCCAATGACAAGATTATCATCTTTTGATTATGTATCTAAAAATGAAACTAAGTTCTCTAAACCACCTATTACATTATATATTGTGTTTTAGACATACCATGATATTAAATGAAGAGTTCCTATAATTACTAGAAAAGCTTAAATTTGAATTATCTACATAAATATATAAAAATAAGCATCATAGAAATTGACAAATTTGTTTGAAATAGGTCATTAAACTTATAAAATTTGACACATTATCATTTTTTTTAAACACAAATTAAAAAAAAAAAAAAAAAAAAACATTAAAAAAATTCATAATAAATAAGAATGATAAGAATTACATTAAATTGATAATCATATTACTTTTTTAAACTATTTTTTAAATTTCCTTATCTTGATGTCCATATATATATATGAATGAATGAAATTTATATTTTTCACAATTTAATTAATTTTATAATTAAACAAGTGCAGCGATGATGCTTAGTACCTATCTTGTATGCAAAAATTATATATATATATATATATATATATATATATATAACTAACCTACTTCAATATAATATTAAAAACTAATATCTTAATAAAAAGTTATAAAATAAAATATTTTGATTTTGAAATGAGTTATTGTTTTTGGAGAAGTGGTATTTATAAATCACAATACTGGTCCAAAATGAAAATTTAATATTAAAAATTAATTAATCATGCTTAAAATATGTTCTCCACTAATTCCATTAAAATTTATATAGTAGTAATGGTTTTAAAAAATATCCGACAACTTCCACAACAAGTTGATTTCACACCTTTTAAGGAATATCATCTTATATATAAAAACATGGTGTTGTCTATTAAAGCCACAATTTCGCTTAAAAAGTCATTTTTCGCCATAATCCAATCATATTTTTTTTCAAAAACTCTGACCATAGGTGTGTTTGAATTGTTTTTTGATGGTGAAAATAGATTCAAAACCATAAAAAAATGGATTCAGCACCATCAAAAACCTTGAAACTTGACAGTTGTAACCTAAATTTCTCAAAATTTGCACTAGAGTTTTACTAAGATCATACCAAATTTCCCACATGTTTTAGACAAAATTGTAGCCTCATTAATCTACTCTTAAAAACATAGCCTTAAACATACCAAAACCTAGAACTATTGATTGATTAAAAAACATAAAATTCTTGTGACCAATTTATAAGTTAAAATTAATAGAAAAAGTAATGCGAGCATTTTATGTTTAATTTTTATGTAATTATTTAATTAAAAAATTTAGAAATTTCTAAAATTAACAAATCATTATAGAATTAATTAAAAGATAAGAAAATTAAAATAAAATCATGAAATAAGAAAATATCTCTCAACTTCCTCCAAATATCTAGGAGAAAGTTTCTCTTGAAAAAATTAGAGACTTCTCTTGAACATTCCATTAAGCCAGAGTTGAGCAAATTACGCAATAGAGATCCGTTTGCTCAACGTTCGAAGAGCCGGGCAACAACGTTCTTTTTTACAGCGACAGATATCCAAAGCTATTGGTACGGATCGACTCGTGGAAGGAGTGCTCGCTACAGTATATGAGAAAAGCATTAAATCGACTCCTCTTCACTAAATCGACTATTGTGTTTAAAAGACGTTTTGGCAAAATCGTAAGTTAAGAAATCACCCGAATTGTTTTGGGTTGAAAATGAAAGATTAAAGGGCCATCCTAAAAGGGAGCTATTATTATTATTTTAAAAAGTGGTGCATTAAAAAATAATTAAAAACATTACAAATCTATTTAATGGTAAAGGTAGAAGGGTGTTTTACATTTAATATTTTTTAAGGGTGATTAATTAAAGAATTTTTGAAATATTTTATGGTTATTTGGAAGTAAAAAAATAAAATTAATTCCAAAAAGGTGTTTGGTCATTTATTAAATAAGAATTTAAGTGACAATTTGTAAAGCTTTGGTTTTTATTTTAAAAGATAAAGGATGGCCTACAGAGTCAAAGGAGCTAGAGGAGTTGGAATTGGTCGAGGAAGACCAGCTACAAATAAAGTCTTGCTTGATGAGGTAAGACATATTAAAATCAGATTGGATGCATTGGAGACAACACGCCAAAGAAATGTCGACATCGATGATGTCAGTGAAGCAAAAGAAAGCTCAAAAGAAGAATCTCAAGAAGAAACTCCAGAAGAAAAGATGGCCAAGATGATCGCAGGAATCAGTGCCAAGCCAAGATTGGACGTGCCTATGGATGAAGGGAATTTAAATCCTGAAGAAATGATCAATTGGATAAGTACCATGGATAAATATTTCAACTATGAGAACTTAGTCGATGAGAAGAAATTCAAGTTCGCGGTGACCAAATTAGAGGGACGTGCTGCACTATGGTGGGATAGTGTGCAAGATGAAAGGAGAAATAGAAACAAAGGGAAGATCACTAGCTGGGATTGATTGGTGGCCAAGCTCAAAGGTAAATTTCTTCCTTGAGATTATGAGTTGAATCTTTTTCGCCAAATGCACAATCTCAAGCAGAAATTTATGGCTCTAAAAGAATATACAGAAGAGTTTTATAAATTGAGTATAAGATCTGGTCATATGGAAGCAGATGAAGAAAATTTAGCAAGGTATATTAATGGCTTGAGATTATAGAAATTTGCTGAATAATGAATAATTATGCACCGAGATTATCCTGATCACATATCAATTCGAATTCATATGCAACACATAATCTCTTCCACTTAGATCATCACACATGCGGAAATAAAACAAGCAGTATGCGATCAAAAGATCATCAAAACATCACACACATTACACAGTATGTATGGGGAAAGCTTATAGCTGAAAACCCCTCAGCTATTGTGTATATTATAATGGAGAGAACATGTAACAGTACATAGTACAATACTCCTCACAAGTACTCAGTACTATCTCATAAAGTTACACACAAACTAGCTTGGTTTTGAATTGGTTTTGAACAGGTCACAGGTTCAAAACTCATCCACTAATTGTCTGCCTCTATTGCGCAATCAAGGCTAGTCTAATGAGAGATCCAAGGTTCGAATCTCCTTGGCTTGACAGCGCAATCATCATGGACAATTCCTCCAAGTGTGGTGCAAATCTCATGCACAACTGATGTCACAACTGATAGCTATCTCAACCCTTTCATCTACCTCTTTCACTGGTCTCCACTGAACTGTCCATGCACTGTAGTGAACTGATGTGTTCTTGAGTTGAATAATGAGTTAATAATTAGTGAATTAAATAATATTTAATTCACTCCACTCATTAATAGTTGATTAGCTAGTTAAACTAATCTCAACTAGTTCAACTAAGTTAAACCGAACACAACTCCACCAACTGTCTCATCAACTCCACCAAACTTCTGCCACTGAAGTCCTAACCGAAGTCAACCATGCATGAGCTCACCAAACCCCTAGGAATAGCGTAATTCCTCTGTCAGATGCATGAGCCACTTCTGTAGCTCGAACTGAAGTGTTCCAAGAGAGTAAACTGAAGTTTAGAGTCCAAATATTATTAAGGGTAAATAATATTTGACTTTTCTATTTTTAGGATAGGCAGTCTAAAAATAGACTTCGACCTAAATGTCTAAAAAATAGAGGTCCATATATTTTACCAACATGACCAATACTCTAAGAATAACATACTGCAACCCCTGGACTATGCTCCATATGTCGAAAAATAGACATAGTCTAAAAATAGACTTTGCGCCAAAAATAGCCTGCGGGCCCACTTAGTGAAGGCGACTTCATTTCACTAAGCTCCACCATCTTGCTGCATTTTCAA
>JAXQQM020087782.1:0-33333 GCA_034641835.2 Pinus albicaulis | reverse complement strand
TAAGAATTGATAGACACGTTAGAATGGTAGGGATATGTGAGATTGTTCCCAAATCTTAAGGGGTTAGATCCATATCTATTCTCTAATCAAGTTTAGGGGTTTTCTTAGGATTAAACTTGACTCGAGAATGATAGTTTACAACTAGTGGTTTCTTGCACATGGTCAGGGTCTCCCTTTTTAGTGTAAGGGACCAAGATCCTTGTGAGTGTAAGGGACCAAGGGGCAAGCTCCTCGACAAGCTTGGTCTTGGCTAGGGTTTTGGCTGAGATCTAATAGAATCCAATTGGGTTGGTTTTTCCACATAGTTAGGGTTTTGCGAGGGGAATTCTTGGTGTTCTTTGTGTCTGACTGTTTTCATTTTTATTTATGATTACTATGTTCTTTATCTTTCTTTTTAAATAAGGTTCTCTTGCAAGCCTGGTCTTGGTCAAGGTTTTGGTCTAGATCTAATAGAATTCTATTAAGATTATTGTGTTTTTTACCTTAATTTTTAAACATAACAAGTTCTTGCTGAGGATTCTGTTTTGTAGGATATATTTATAGACAGCCTTAATAGAATCACTTATAAATATTGAAACACTTACGAGAGTAAGAAGACAAGAAGATGGAGTTCAGTGAATGGTTGTAAGTTTTATTTAATAGAAAATTAGTTACATATCTTTTCAAGCGATTTTTCCCAATAGAATTTATAGAGTTTCTCGACTAAATCTATATTGCTCATTTTAATTGTATAAATATATTTTACATTATTTTTCAAATTTGAAATCTAAATTTACATATTGCTATATATCTACTGCATATTCGCATATCTAATATTTATGTTATAAACCTACTGCATTATTCACAGATCTCATATTTATGTTATAAATCTACAGCATTATTCATATATCTATATTTATATTACAGATCCACCACATTTACATAGATCTGAAAATTATATTTTGACGCTATTGTCCCAAAGCGTGGATAAGTGTTTTAAAACATATTTAGCCCGGTTGAGTTCCTACCAAAAACTATAGCTCTAGAAGCAGCATAATTGGCCAGGCGAGCTTCGACAGATACTGGTTACTCAACGGAAGATCAAGATTCTACCTAATCCCTGGCAATTATGTTTTTGTATGCCTAACGTGACTATCACACATAGACAGTACTATTTCGCATTAAACATTATTGTTCACACCTCCACAGCTAATTGTTTCGGTCAAAGTCTACCCATTTCACAGAGAAATTCGATTGATATGATTTTTATTTTGACGTTGTAGTTTGAGTGGTTGGCAGTTGGTTTTTTAAATTATTTGAGTTGTAATTTTATAGGAGATGTTTCCCCGGATGTGATCAAGTATGAAGAATAGGTACCCAGTATGTGGCATTTTTAAAGATAAGTTATAAGTGATTAGTATATCTAATTTGTTAACGGTTTAGCATATGTTTTAATAACTATTTTTATAAAATTATATCCAAATTGGAGGTTGTGAATTCCCTTTTTACTGTTTAATAAAAGTTTATCATCTGTTTTAAAGAAATTGTTTATTAGGTTATTAATTATTGGTATCGTCGACTGTTCGGTCAATATACTTTTTAATGTTATAATGGCAGCTACAGCTATAAAATATAAAACTCATAGTACAACATATTGAGAATTCACTTTTTATCCTAAAAAGATAAAGCCATGTCGGCTAAAAATTAGAGTTCACACTTTCCGTTCTTGACTACCGACACTTCAATGGAAGTCTAGTACGCGTTGTTCTAGAGAAACTCTTTATTGATATCATTTTTATCTCTCCAAAACATATAAACCTTCTAAGAAAAACTTCCGCGTTGTAATTCACCTTGTAGATGGATAGCCTACATTTCCACGCCTGCGCCTGGGACTTTTGAATCTCAAAAGTCTCCAATGGGGAGACATATTCCTGCAATCTGACACGGACTCCATTAATTTCCAATCAACTTTCTACTCCTCAACTCTGCCACTGTAAAGAAAGTGTGCGCCGGTGTCACAACATTCTACCGTCACGCTTTGATTTCTGTGACATTTCTACAAATTCCACAAATAATACCGAGCAGTGATGGAATTTGAAATACCGAGCAGCGATGGAATTTGATTCGAAAATTGTTAGTTAGAGGTGATTTGTGAGTCAAATATAGTAAAAAAATTGTGAAATATTTGTTAAATATAATTAAAAATTTTGAAAAATTATAAAATATTTTTACAAAATTATAAAATATTATAACTTAAAAATTGTAAAAATAAATATAAATATATGAAAAAAATTTTAAAAAATAAAAATCAGACAATTTGATGAATAAATCTATTTTGAAATTCCAATCCTGATACCGATTATTTACTTTTTATGTGTAGCGTTTCTCTCTTTCCTAATTTGTTATATTTACTCTTTTTAATGTTTATAAGCAACGGATAAGTCTTCACTGTGATAATTAAGACCAATCGTGGGACAATGAGTCACCGTCCTTTTATATTTGTTTGTTTGAAATTAAGTACGCAGATTTTAGTCGTTTCGATTTTATTTACGAATAACCATGGTGATTTTAGTCGTTTGAATTTTGTTACGCGATAAGGTTAGATCTTTGTTACTGGATTACGTAAGATCAACTTTCGAAAAGACTAAAGCGCTGGTACACATGAGTTCTTGTTAGAATTTTATTTGGTCCGTTATGAATTTACTCAAGAAGATTTATGGACAGTGGTTGATTGGTTGAAAGCGAAAAAACCTTTTGCGGTTTTTAAAACAGTTTTCGTGGTTTTGATCTGAAAGTATGATAAAATCTGTTGTTTTTTAAATTTTAGACCATTATTTATATGATATTGTGTTTATAGAATTATTACTTAAATTATTATTAAAAAAGTGAAATGAATGTTTTTATAACATATTTTTTCTATACTATTTGGTTTATTTTTTCTATACTATTTGGTTTTTTTGGAAATGGAAAAATTTACAAGGCCATGGGATAGCACAACAATTATATTCAATAACTACTAAAAGATTAAGATTTATGAGTTGTAAAATGGAACTTTTTAAAGCTTTCAATAGAGTGAATTGGTTGTAAAATAAGACTAACTCGTTATTTATATAGGATTTTTTATCAATTTGTCATTATCTAAATTTGGATAATAAGATATATGAATGTAGATTTTTTGCAATCTTTATAAACGAGACATCTCTTTTCTTCAAGTCATAAAGGAGGTTAAAGTAAAGTGCTTTTTATTTTCCTTATTTTTCTTCTCATGGTAGGACTTAGTGGATTACTTTTCTTTTTCTTTTTCTTTTTAATGTAACATGCAAGAATACACAACATAAAAAAATTGCATGGAGTAACTAAATGATTACCCTAACTCATTTACTATTCAATTTCTTGACACACAACCATAAAACAAGTACTTGGACAGAGATTTCAACCTGTACTCTAATCATATAATATATCATAAATTAAGAATTATACTTGTACAACAATCGACTTATTGCAATTTTCTTATGCCAAACACATTTCTATGGTTTATGTTTTTGGACGACATTTTGTTTTAATTGAAATAATTGTTAGCCTTTAATGACAATCGTCATTCAACCTATACACCTATATATCACTCATATCCACATGTACTAATCTTTATAACTTGCACGATAAAATCTAGAGATAGTAATTGGCATTAAGTTTTCTGGTTGGTGGATAATTAATGTTACTAAGCTGTAAAGCCCTCGACCAAGGACAGATGGGGCTTCCTCCACCCTTGCTTTGCCCTCTAAGATCCAACGGCGGAGGAGACTTAGGGTTTACAAAAAGACCTTTCATCTCATAACTACTCGAATTGAGTTCTCTGCTCATTTTCTGCTGCTACTACTCCAATGCTCTCTGCTCTACAACGAAACTTCAAGGCATTGGTAATGGAGGTTGACACAGTGAGCTCAACCACCAGGTGATTCCAAATGAATCTCAGACAAATCTTACTTAGTGTTCTTTGGTTGTCTTGATTCGAAAGTTTTTACCTGAAGATTGTTTGTATTCTTTTACCAATCTTAGAATCAGTATTCGTTTTCCCGATTGTGACTTAAGGGTTTTGTCTATTTAACACCATGATACACTAACTATCCACTATACATGTTTGCCTTGTTTCTTATTCACTATGAAGCGAAGACCCTCATTCCATTCTGCATGGCAAATTCCAGCTATTTCCAGGTGAACATGGACATCTCTTGACTTCTTTCACCTTACTTGTAATGTGCCTTAAGTTTCTTCAGAATATTTAATTCGAAGTTTCCATGCCAAACTTTGCAGATGGCTCTGCCGGTTCTTCTGCGTTGTTAAAACTAAGGTAAGATTTTGTTGAGGTTCAATTTCATTTTTGTTCTATTCTTACTCTTCCAGTAGTGGGTTTTGGATTTTCGCTAATTCTCCAATCTTGTTTGTTTCTTCCCTTATAGGTAATTCTTTTCATTGGAAGAATGGTCATAGCGGTTCTCAGAACGAGCTTGGTTACAACCCTTCTAACCCATTTTTGGCCTTGCCAGGTATTCCTGACGTGGGATTCTTTGCTTTCTAGAGATTTTGACTTCCGAGGATGAAAATGGTTTTTATTTTTTTTCCTCCACAGTTCTTCATTAAAGAATTTTAGCTTTGACTTCAAAATTTTCTATAATAGGCTAGCTTTCTGGTTCCAATACCCTATAGGGGCGAACTTGGTTGTTTTGTAAATAATTTTTATTAATATTTTAGTTTACAATATTCAAGTTAAGACATAGTTTTTTCCTATTTGGTCCTGTTGTACCAGTTTTGTCCTCAACACATTTGGACTCGGGTTATCTTAAAGAAATAATTCTTTTACTACAATATTGTAAAGATAGTTCTTGCAAAATACTAAGCATAGATATTTGTATGAAATTTGTTCTCGACTATATTAATCTTTTGCATAATAAATCATCTTCTGTGTAATTTATTTCTGTTGCTATTATGTAACCTCATCTGGAAATTTGATGTGTTTTCTTTTTACGTCAGTATACCCAAACTGTTCATGGATTTTACGTCTGTCTATACCATTCCAACCCTTTAATTTAAGGTTTCTAAATATATTCTAATTCAATGAGATTACTTTCAGTTGGGTTTTCTTTACTGTCATTGCACTATGATACTAAGCTTCTACTATTTGGTCGATATTTTCTTTTTTTGTAATTTAACAGCAAGTCTCTAATTAGATAATGTAATCATAATAGTGTAACAATAATTCTCTATCTAGTTCTTTCTCTGAAAAGAACCTTTGTTTCTCTATATTTTGGATAGTTAGAAAATTACAGTATGAATTGTAATTCTTTGCGTAAGGTTTTGAATTTGGTACTTTCTTGTTCCACAAATTTAATATATCAGAAATCTTTAAAATAACTAGTTAAAGATGGCTAGGCCATCCTGTCTGATATTTACTCTATGTACAGTGAACGACTTACTCGAGGACCTCTTCTTGAGGATTTTGAGTTAACGGTTCACTGTTTTCCAACTATTAATATTAAACTGTACAACATAACATTTATCCCTTTGATACATAATAGTATTAAGTACTGTCTCATTCCAGAACGAAAAATACTTAATTATATACTTCTCTTTTCATAGCAATTATTTCTCTAATGCAGTACTTATCTGCCCTGTGAATATTTCCTGACTGATGTAGTTCGTCCCAACCTTGAGAGAGGTAACGACAACCTCTTCTCTCCCCCGTGCTCCAAGTGTGAGTTTTATAGTTGACAAAAATTTTCTAGAAGAGATCTCGGGACAATCTGGTCCAATCTCCAATTCCAGCAATATCAGAAATTTCTAGAGTATTCCACTGGTTAGCACCAACCCAGGAATTCTTCTCCAGATTATTTTTCCTCCTCAACTACCTAACAAAACCCCCAAACCTCCCTGTGATCCAAACTTTATCCTCAGAGGTTAGGCAACTATTTGAACTGAATTCTGTTCAACTAACTCTCACATCTTGAAATTACTTTTACCATCAGTGTTTTACTTTATGGAACCAATTCCATAATAAATGTTCATTAATCAAAATTAATTTCATGTTAATAGTACTTTGTTTTTGAAAATAATAAGAGTAATGTTTAAAAATATTAACAAATAACTTAACCAACAGCTAATGATTAAACCAGTGGTTACAACTTTCCCCCCTGGAAATGAACAACATCCCTGGTGTTCTCATTTTGCTCCAACAAAGAGTTCAGGGTAGGCTTCTTGAACAAAACATTCATCCTCCTAGGTAGCTTCTTTCGGGCCAAAGTGTTTCCATTGCACTTTAACCTGGACGATGGCTCATTTCCGAAGCATGATTTCCTTCCGATTGATTATAATGTGAGGCTTGACCAGAATTCTCCGTTTGGTTCGACTTGAAAACAATGATGTTGTGTTAGTTTTACTCATAATTCTTAACATCTTAATCAATCCAATGCTCATATTCTACCTGAATATTCTTCCAGTGGATTATGTGCTTTGGATCATGAATGTATCATTTCAATAATGATACGTGAAAGACATTGTGCACTCGTATATGACTGGGCAAAGCCAATCGGTAAGCCACAGGTCCCACCCTTTCCAATATTTGGATGGGGCCACAAAACTTGGGAGCTAACTTGGCACAAGATGCCCATCTCAAGGTGCTTTTCTTCGACTTGATTCTTACTTACACATGGTCCCCTACTTCAAATTCATGATAAGTCCTTTTCTTATCTGCATACACTTTTTGCATATCTTGAGCTGCCTTCAAATTTTTTCAGATCTTCTTCACCTCTGTTTCCATTTCAGCTAACATATTCGGTCCAAGCAGCAACTTGGTTTATGGGCTACTCCAGTTAATAGGAGTTCTGCACTATCGCCCATATAAGGCTTCGAACGGACTCATATTGAGTGATTCCTGATAGCCATTATTGTATGAAAACACTACTAGGTGTAAATACTCTTCCCACCTAGTTGGTTTTTGCATTACATACATACTTAACATATCCTCCAAAATTTGATTCACTCGCTCTGTTTTTCCATCCGTTTGTGGATGGTAAGTAGTGCTGAAGTTAATTTGAGTACCCAAACCAGTGAACAACGTTTTCCAGAATGCTGATGTAAACTTTACATCCCTATCAGATATGACAGTATTTGGAAGGCCATGCAATCTAAAGATCTCTCGCATTAATATATCTACTATCTACACCGTCTTATAAGTGGACTGAACAGGTATAAAGTGTGCTGATTTTCTTAATCGATCCACTACTACCATTATTGAGTCATTATGCTTCTTTGACCTTGGTAATCCAGTGATAAAATCTAACGATATCACTGGATTACCATTCCCATTCAGGTATGAGTATAGGCTGCATCAGCCTAGCTGGGTGTCGGTGTTTCACTTTTACTTGTTGGCATTCTAAACACTGGTTTAGATATTCTGCATTGTTCCTCCTAATACCTGGCTAGAAGTAAATATTTCTTATTGCCGTTAACATCTTCTAATATCTAGGATGTACAGAGTAATTAGTTTGATGATATTCATTTAGAATCAATTCCTTCAATTCCATTATGTTTGGAACAAAAAATTTATTTTTGAAAATTAGCAAACCATCCTTATCAATTTTATAATCAGTAGATTTTCCTTGGTCTTTAAAATATTTTTCTTGTTGCCACATAAACTTATATTCAGGATCTCTATCTGCTTCTACTTTTATTTGCTCAAGAAATATACTCTCAACCTTATTATAATATAGTTCATACACACCGTGCAATTTTCTGCTTAATGCATCAGCTACTTTTTTCCCCTTACCTTTTACATGCTGCATATCAATATCAAATTCGCTCAGGAAGGAATTCCACCTTGCCTGGCGAGAATTGAGATCAACTTGCTTAAAATAGCTAGTTAAGCTGCTGTGATCAATCTTAAGCACAAATATTTTACCAAGTAAGTAATGCCTCCATACTCGGAGCACATGCACTACTTCTGTCAGCTCCAAGTCATAATTTGAGTACCATTTCTCATGTTCCTTTAATTTCGTGACTCATAGGAAACCACTTTACCCTCTTGGGAAAGAATCGCCCCAACACCTTCTTTGCACGCATCTGTGCAGACTTCAAACTCTCTACTAGGATTGGCTACCCTTAATACCAGGGTTGTAGTCAACAACTCCTTCAGTTTTTCAAAACTGTCATGACAATCCTTTTTCCATTTAAATATTTTTCGTTTTCTTTGTAATGAGTAATTAGAAAAGCAATTCTTGAAAACCCTTCGATAAACTGCTAGTAATAACCATCCAATCCCATAAAGGATCGGATGTCTGCCACATTTTGAGGTACTTTCCACTCCATAATCGTCCTGATTTTCTCAAGATCCACTACAATACCTTCAGCAAAAATAACATGTCCAAGGTACTGTATTTCTTCCTTGAAGAAATCACACTTGTTGAACTTTGTGTACAGCTGATGTTTTCTTAAGATTTCCAGTACTATCCACAGGTGTTCTTTGTGTTCTTCCACATTCTTAGAATAAACTAGAATATCATCAATAAATATTAACACAAAATTATCCATATAGGGGTGAAATACACTATGCATTAACCTCATAAAGGTTCCTAGTGCATTGTTCAGCCCGAAAGGTAGCACCACAAACTTGTAATATGTGTACCTTGTATGAAAAGAAATTTTATGTATGTCTTCATCTTTTATCCGGATTTGATGGTATCCCGATATTAGATCTATCTTTGAAAAATATTGTTGCCACCTTCACTTGGTCAAATAGATCATAAATTCACGGTAAAGGATATCTATTTTTTACAGTCAATTTATTAAGCTGTGGGTAATCCATGCACATTTGCATGGTTCTGCCTTTCTTCTTCATAAATAGCATAAGTGCTCCCCAAGGAGATACACTTGGTCGGATATAACCTTTATTTAATAATTCTTGTAACTGCATCTTCAATTCAGTTAGTTCAGGTATGCTCATTCGATAGGGTGCCCTTGAAATTGGTGATGCTCCATGTATCAATTTAATTGTAAAATCTATATCCCTTCTAGGCGGTGAGCCTGGAATTTCCTCTGGAAATACATCCATAAACTCTTGCACTATTGGTATATTTTCCAATATTGGAGCCTTTTCTTTAGAATTGGTAAAGCCCACCTATATGGCATATAGCTGATAATATTTCCTCATGCATTTTCCCATTTGAGATACTGTGATTGGTCACAGTTGTAAAGGTTTCTTTATGCCTTGAATTTCCTGGCGGGTTCAATCCTGCATTCTATAATAGATAATCTTTTCTTTACAGTCTACTAAAGTCCAGTGCTTCTCTATCCAGTCCATGTCAAGTAGCACATCATAAGAACCCAGAGGTAGTATGTTCAAATCCACATCTATTTGTTGATCACTGATTTTTAGTGCACAATTCGGTATTTTGGCACTAACCTTCCTCTTCGCTCTAGTGGCTAACTGCACTAGCCATGGGTTTCTAAATTTTTGACTTTGTAATTTACAAATTTCTACTACTTTTGGACTTACATAGCTTAAACTCGCACCTGGTTCTACCAAAATAGAAACAGGTTGAGTTAGCAGTTTACCTTCCAGTTCAATCATTGTCGGCTAGTAGTTCACTTGTCGGTCCTCCAATGCTGCCTTAATTCTGGGTCTGTTAATAGTTTTTCCAAGCTTGATACAACCTCACACAATCCTGGTGACAACATCCCATAGTGTTCAACAAATCAACTTTCCATCCAACTTCAAAACTAAGCTCAACCTAATTCTAAAATAAAACTAAAAAGGAATAAATCTAATAGAATCATAGAAGCTCCCATTCTATCCACATGAAAAGAGGCATTTTCTTCTATCAAATTTGGCACACTAGAAATGATTTACATATGGATAATTTAAGTACATTTATAGCTCTTTCAATTGAAAACATTTAATTTTCTTAAATTGAAACCAAATGAACTCTTTGCTCTTTGTAGGACTATTCCTTTGTAGCATAAAATAGTTCTTACCAAAGGTCTATGAGCTCAAGTGCTTGGGGTGTATATAAAAGATTGATTGTCCAACTCCATGCAACAATATATGATTTTTCAACTCCTAAAGAAGGAACTTGTGGCCTTTTAAGAAGAAACACATCTTCTTAACCATTAGGCACACTCAAATTATATTTTTTTAATTCTTCAATAGTTGAAGTGGGTAATGGCTAGTATTTGAAAATTAATGTTGAATAGAAAATTGATGTATTCATCAATGGAATGATCATAGAAATTACACCTCATGGGATAGTTTATTTCCTCCACAAGTGGTTCCCGCCCTCAACCTTACGATTTATTCTCTAAACTTGAGCATCTAATGGGATAGTTTATTTCATCCACAAGTAATTCTCATCCTCAACCCTTCTTCATGAGTTCCATTAGTGGCATTTTGTCTCAAGGATTATGGGAAACTCCATTGAACTTCCAAGTTTAGATTCCATGAGTTAACTCAAGGAAAATTTTATTTTTCCCACAAGTAACTCCCATTTTCAACCCCTATCCATAAAATTTTAACTTAAAAACTAATAAAATTAAACCCCACAAAAACCAATCGATCTAAACTATTCTCCATTGCCAAAAAAGAAAATACCAACCATCTATTTTATCTAATCACAATTACTTCATGCCATTACTAAATTCATAATTTTTTTAAAATCAAAACTTCATGCAATTAGAAAAAAAAAAAAAAAATAACAAATTCAAAATACAATTTGATACAATATTTAACGAAATGGACTATATGAACAAGTACGAGTATGAGTAACGTCACTAGTAGACATAGAAAGTATTATGGTACGAGTAACATGACTATTAAATATAGAAAGTACCATAATAAGTAAAAGATGTCGGTTTAAAAATTATCGTTCACTCCTCGAGTGCTAAATTGTTTCACTGAAATTTATAATATGAGCTTAAAAATTATAGTTTACACCACTGCTAATTGTTTTAGTGAAAGTATACCCTTTTCGCAGAGAAATTCTATTGATATGATTTTTATTTTAAGTCATATATTTTGAATAGAAATTCTATTGACATGATTTTTTTGAGTTAGTAGTTTAAGTGGTTGGCACTTGGATTTTGGATTTTTTATTTATTTGAGTTTTCATTTTATATTTATGTTTTGGCAATTTGGAAGTTTGAAAAACAACACTTAACTATGTGGCATTTCCATAAATAAGTTATAAATTATTAATATATTTAATTTATTTAACCATTAAATATGTTTTCTAATATTATATTTTTTTTTTTTTTCTGAATAAGACTAAATCTATTAAGAGAAGAAATATAGTACAATCAAGGCTCGCATAGAGGCGAAGCGAAGCAAGAGAACAGGGGAGCCGGCAATGATAGACTATCAACATCGGTCCCTATGAACAACCATGACAAAAGTAGAGATAACGGAAAGTACATAAACTAAAGAAACAAAGCTAGGGAGTCGACCCAGAGTGGGTGGGGTCTCCCAGTCGGTATTTTTCCCTTTCTTTTTGCTGACTGTCACCCAGCCATTGAGGGCTGGCTGGATGGGAACCACCTGCAAACTAATCTGCGCAGAAGGAGGAGTCTCCTTGTCTGAATCTGAAGACGACTCATGAGTGCGCTTCTGTGAAGTTGGAGGAGCCGTGGGATCTGATGGGCGTGCTGGAGGCGTTTCCCTTGGGGGGTTCTGATTCTCCTCCTCCACCTCTATATCCTCCTCATCAGAACTACAGAAAGCTAAGTCATCCATTGGAGGCCTATTCCTCTTTTTGTCGAGAAACGTCGCACAAGTATTCTGAAGATGCCCGGTCTGATGGCAGTGGCGACATCTGAAGGCAGTGTTCTCATAGTCTAAAGTTTGCGTCCAATGAAAGTCCCCCACCTTGAGGTTGATCTGGTCAGGAAGCCCTTTGCTGATGTCTATTTCTGCGCAAATTCTGCCAAAAGTGTATAATCCTTTCTCTCCTCGAGTGGTGTCTGTTGCCAAGAAGCGGCCTAATTTATCCCCAATTCCTTGGAAGACTGCAAAATGCCATAGATGAGCAGGGAGGTTTGGTAGGCGGACCCAAATGGGCAGCTTGGTGATAACAACCGAAGAGGGGTCGAAATCAGGGAACCAGGGGGTGAGGAAAAGTCCCGCTGATCCCCAGAACCAAGGGCCTCCTGTTAAGACTTTCTTGTAGTCATCGCTGAAGATAAAGACTACAATGAAGAATCCTTTCGAGCAGAAGAAGACTCTGCAGTTTTTGGTCCAGTTGGAGTGAAGCCACTGGTATAGGTCGGCCGTGCGAGGCCACAGTCCGTTAAATCTGCAGATAATGGCTGTTTCTGCAAGCGTCTGAAGTTGATCATCCAGAGTTGGATGAGAGATTTCAATGGAAGGGGTATCCTCCATTTTATCCACCAGGAAAGGCTTGGGAGCCTCTGCTGGTTTGGCAGACTGCAGTTGGGCAGCATCTTTGCGAACATCATCTTTATAAGAAAAAGAAGGGGCAGAGGAGGTCTGCCCTATGGAACCACCTCTTAAACGAAAGGTAGCCACAATAGAAGCGTCTTTAAGAATGCTGTAAAAAGATAGGGGGTGGGGATTCATAAGTTGCTTACCCTTATAAAGCATTCTCAGGTGAGTGGATGGAATCCCCAGACGGTATTCGAGTTTTTGAAGGATGTCCTGCACAAGATCTGTTCTGCTTGCCCACAACATCATTGTCTTGCCCGAGAGTTTAACCTGGATCTGGAATGCTTGTGAATCTTCAGGTGCGTCTGGCTGGATTAGGATGTGAGACTGCTTCCGATAGGCCGCCGACCGGTCCATGTCCAGATTTGGAAGCCTATCAAGTGGGCTCGGTAAACAAAACCTCTGCATGCGATTGACAGTGAAGAGATCTATAAGATCTGCTGGGTTGCTGTTACCCCCATTGTGAGCTGCTCTCAAAGCGGCTGCCTTAGATCGAGCTGGAACAATAGCCAAGAGGACGGCCCTCCAGACAGCTGCGGCCACAGAGTCGAGGGGCCCATCCTTGATCGAGAGTTTGAGTGGTAATGAAGCCTGCAGATTCAGATCTGCAGCTTTGACAATGAGGATGGTTCGCCCAGGCGTCGCTGCAAGCGTTGTGGCATTGCTGGCCTCTGTGTAGACGCCGGCTTCAAAGCTGTTTGAAGCAGTGTTAGGGAACATAGCCGCCCAGATGGCGGCGCCATGATCTTCAAAAGTGCTCCAGTGCTGTGGCAGGCCGATGAGCAGGTCCCAACCTTCGATCTGGAGCAGGTATGGAGGGCAGCCGGCCCTCAGAGCTGCCGAGCCGGCGTTAACCTGATTGACCTCACAGCAAACCCTAAGAGTCTCTTTCGCCATCGCTCTGACGATAACAATAACACAAGTTACCTTTTTTTAATATTATGAATTTATAAATGATTTGTATATCTAATTTGTTTGACTATTAGATATATTTTTTAATATTATAATAACAATTATATTTATAAGGTTGGAATCTGGAAGTCATCCAAATTACTTAACATGTTGAATTTACTTTTTATTCTTAAAAAAGAATAGGATAGGTAGGCTAAAACTTAAAGTTCACACTTTACGGTCATGTCTCTTGTTGTTCAATGGTTATCATTTGTTTCGAGCCCATTTATTGATATGATTTCATTTTAATAGTTATAAATTATTGTTATTAGCGTAGTTGAATATTCATTTTAATGTTATAAGGATAATTACAACTATAAAATTAAGTCCGGAGACTCGTCCAAATTACTCTAACATATTGAAAAATCACCTTTTATTAAAAAAAAAAATAACACCACGTCGGCTAAAAAGAAGTTCCGGAGAAATTGTTTATTGATATGATTTTCATTAAAGCTTCTCAAAAAGAAACTTCCACGTTCTCCATCACACAAGTAACCACCTTTTAGATAGAATACAAGGTATTCACTTTTATTTTTTAGATAGCGTACAAAGTTTCCATGCCACTTGTTAGATATCCTAATACTTAATAATATGGCAAGCACTAAATGATTGGTACCCTATATTATTTTTCATAAATAAATAATGTCTCACTCATAAATCATTATCGTTATATCATAATTATGATTTTAGAATATCTATGATGTTAAGAGTGAATATTAAATAATAATTATATATTTGTTAGAAATTAATGGATAAAGTTTAGTTAGGATAGGATTGAGATTCTAATTCTAGATCTCAAATCCTAATATTCAAGGAGTGGTTCAAACCACCCGATTGTGAGAAAGCCTATATGTACTAGGTTGTTCTCTTGATTGCATGTATCAGATTGTGTGAGTGTGTTTGTACACTCTCCAGGTTCTCACCTGGAGAGTTATTTAGCTTATATTCAATTTTTATCATGGTATCGAGCACACAAGATCAAAGACCTATGCGTTGGGGAGGCCAAGAGCCTATGTGAGAGTCTTGCTTTGAAGTGGAGCAGATGTTCTGGCGGTCAGGTGGAGGACGTGGAAGCCAACACACACTGTGTTATTTGACCTCAAGCATTAACCGGCAGGGAGGCGTTGTCCCTCGTTATTAGAGGCTTGTGTGAAGGTGTGGAGGCTGTGAAGGCATTTATTGGCGTCGCCTGAGAGACACAAACTCTCGAGGGGAAACTAGTGAGCTGTATTGTGGCATAGCTACTGAGATTGAAGAGGCCGTGGAAGGATTTGTTGACCATCAACGTAGCGCTTCGATTCCAAAAGTGCCAGAGGTTACTCGTTACATAGAAAGCTATGGGATGAGGTGAGAACCAAAAGCTGTTCTATTACGTTTGTCGAGGATTTATTACATCAAAAGCATCGTGGATTCCAGTTGGGTTGTTTCATCTATTGAAATCAGTACCATAAAACATTTGAAGTTATTAACATTTGGATCAAGGGATCTCCACTAATCAAAATAGAGGTCCACAATATTGTCTGGTGGATATCGCAAATGCTGCTCTCGGGAGGGTCTCTCCATATTTGGGGACGGAATGCCAATGCTCTCTAATGGAAGGCTTTAGCTGTGGAGGCAAGTTTTTATATGTATGGTTGAAGCCCGTATGGTTGTGATTTATGGAAGAAATGTTAGAAGTGGAGTGTCCGGCAATGTTAATCCCCGATTGAAGATTCTCAAACCTGTTTTTTTAATTTCTCACGGCCAAGTTTTGGAGCGTGACTTAAACTGTCCATTCTTTTTTTTTGCTGCATTAGTGGAAAGGTCGTCGCAGAGGCCAAGTATACTTGAAAAATTGTGAATATTTTCTTGTGAAAGGTAGTTTGTTGGTGTTGCTGAAGACACATTTACATTGCAGAACAAGAAGAATAATTTCATATGCTCGTTGATTTCATTGCAGTGGATTTGGTGTAACCGAAGTTTTGGAGTTCGAAACACAGGCCGATTGCTCAGGAGGGACAGAGAGCGGAATAGACTTCTGGGCATTGTACATCGTGCGATAAGTAGCGGTGGCACTTGAACTATTTTCTTGGTCGAAGAGCAGTGGAGGCTAGGTAGAGAAGAGCCATGGGCCATTGAAGAGCCGTGGTCGATTGGCGTGGAGCCCACTGCATGGCTGTGCGAATTGTGATCCATAAATATTCGGTGCTCATATCCAGCACGCCATTGGAGGAAAAGTAACTATGTAGCTATCTTACTGGGCGCAGATCTACTTGTAATTCCAATGATAAAGTGCGATTTTTTGGCCAAGAGTTCCAAGATGCAAATCGTAAGAATTTTTGTATAGAGTTCTTGCGGGTGAAAATTGATATTGGAATATAAGGTCCTTGTAAACCTTTGGTGTAAAACAAATCTAAGGTTAAGATAGGTTTTTTAGTTAAGATTGAGATCTGAGAAATTTCCAAGTCTGAGAAAGTGCCTTACAAACTGTTGAGAGTTGGGAGTCACCTCTTTCTGCATTTACCCAATTTTTTAGTTTGTCGAAGGTATATAAACTCCATATTACTTCCTGGTGTACCTCTTTTTGTGTTTGGCTAGTAAATTGCTTTATTGTTTTAGAAGCAATAAAAAGCAAGTCCCGACCTCTAAAATTTTACTATTTGGAATAGACCTGCAAGAGCCCCACACTGGTGTTTGGAATAGAATATGGGTTTACATGGGGGCGCAACTTGAGGAGTGGATCTGCACCTCCCACCGATCTATTGCAAGGTGAGAGCAGATCTATCCACGAGATCGAAGTCTCTTCGACGTGTAGAGGAACGCTATTTATCCACAAGATCGAAGTCTCCTCGACGAACAGAGGAATGCTGGCATGTGGAAGTTGACTGACTATGTTCATGTTTGTGTGGTGAGCTTGCGATTGAATGCGTTGAGGCTTCGGGACTAAGAGCCGACGCTGCCATTGAGGCTCCATTGTTGCCTCAACCCTTAGACAGGAGGAGCATGAGGAGTTGTGGTGCCTGTGTGGGTTAACGCTGTAATGGAAAAAGTGTTCTAGCAAGGGAGAAAATAGAAAATGGGTCGTCAAAGTAAATTGAAAGAGTCTCGAAGAAAATTCAGGAGAAAGCATCAACAGAGAAGTGAAAAATATTTTGTTGCAGAATTTTGTGATTTGTTTCAGGTTGACGGTGATGGACCAGCTACTGATCAAGGTGCAAATTTGGAATTTGGTGAGATTATTAAACTGTTGATGCCAGATTTACCATCTTTTTCAGGTGTGAATTATGAAAGCTGGACAAATAAAATGAAAACATTAATATGGAAGTTAAAATTACTGGATTATGTTGAATATGTTATTAATGATAGTGGAGATACAGTAGCATTAAGTCTTATAACATCTGCAGTAGATGACAACATCATATTCAGCATAATATATGAATATGGAGAGATTCCTAGTACAAAGTTTTTATGGGATGTTTTAGAGATGAAATATTGTTTGAATGAGGGCAATGATGCTGAAGATATTGCTCTTGATAATGATCCCATATATCATTGTGAAACTAAAGATGCAATGATGGGTGATGCATGTGTATCTTGTAATGATGAAAACACATCCATTATTGTAGAACCTGAAAGTTTTCCTGATGTAGAACCTGAAATTTTTCCTGATGTAGAAATCAAGTTTGATGAGACTTATATATCTCATGATGAGTGGATCAATTTGATGATTGAAAAACATCAAATTGATGAATTAATGTTTGGTGAGAAGGATCTCATATCTTCACATACAGATCAAATGCATAACATGCTTGTAGCGACAGATCTGGATGAAGGCATAATTATGTCAACAGAAAAGGATGAAGTAGGGAGAGATGGTGAAATGAAAGCTCTTCTGAAGGAGCAGGAAGATGAAAATATTGGTAGGCAAGGATCAACAATAAATTTTGAAGAAGAATTGAAGTTTCTTGAAGCATGGCTTGAAACACCATGTCTTTATGAAATTAACACAGAAGTTGCTGTAATCAATGGTGAAGATGTCATCACTGATGTTCAGATGATTGACACCGAAAATAGTGAGCAGGAACAATCTCCTATTGAGCCTGCCATAATTCTAAGAAGGATGCGAACAAGAAATCAAGGTTTCCTTCACAGGGGAAGTAATGAAGCGAAGATACATCACTATCTCATGGCAAAGAAAGTGAAGATGAAGCCTCATCCACAAATGAACAAGCATGGATCTCACGCAAAGAAGACTAAGATGAAAACTCTGAAAACTCTATTACCAAGTTTTCTTTTATGTTTTTTACCATTGTAAGCCTAGCTGAGACTAGACCAGCAGGCATATGTTATTTCTTTTTTAGTACCCTTTCTCCATTAAGGGGGAGTGTTAGAAATTAATGGAGAAAGTTAAGTTAGGATAGGATTGAGATTCTAATTCTAGATCTCAGATCCTAATATTCCGGGAGTGGTTCAAACCACCTATTTGTGAGAAAGCCTATATGTACTAGGTTGTTCTCTTGATTCATGTATCGATTGTGTGAGTGTGTTTGTACACTCTCCGGGAAGGATTTGTTTGCGAGTCGGTTAATATATTCAAGATTTATCATATATTGATTATAAAGATAATGCAAGTATACAATATTGTTTAAATCTTTATTTATTATATATACAAAATTGCACTTATTCATTTTAATAGGATTATATTGTTATTTCATTTAATACTATCACAATTATATTAGTAAATATGGTTGATATACTCAAATAAATTTATATCATTAATATCATTAATCATATTATTAGAATAATATAATTTTTAGTTTTTATTAATAATTAAATTATTAATTATTAAAAATAAATCTTAATATTGAAACTTAATATTTTTAAATCTAATGTTATAAAACCTAATACTATAACTTAATATTATAATTTAATAAGACAAACACACGAAGACTAAAAAGGAGGAAAATTCTTTATTAAAAATACCCCCATAATTGCATGTACATTGCTTAACAAATAAAAAAATATTTCAAAAATTATACATAAGAAATTCTTTAAGTAATAATACAAAAACAAGTGATTTTAAATAACATTTTAGGTTATATGAAACCTGTAATATCTTTAATAATAATTTAATTTATGATATTAATTTTTCAAACCTCACAATATAAGAAATTTTGTCAATGCAATCTAACAGAATGTGGTTCATCATCAGAATCAAGATGGAAAGACTCATCTCAAAATGTAAATAAAAAATGCAAGGACGCATTATTTATTTACATTCTGAGATCAATATTTCCATCTTGATCTTGATGACGAACTACATTATTTGATTTGAAACTATCCATGCTAAAAACATCAATGTGATTTAGCCAAAAAAAAACATTTTATCAAAAATTCTTTTAAAAAAGAAAGAAATAATTTCATTGTCACTTTAAATTTAAACTTTGAAAAGTGTCAAATTTTCCATTACAAAAAATTGCTTTTTTATAAAAAAAATCCCTTAAAAAAGAAATTAATTTCATTGAGAATGAAAGAGATGAATGGAGAGAGTGAAATGAAATGAATAGAGGGATACTAGAGTGTTTTATAATATCTTCAATTTTATTTTAGAATTTGATATTGTATCAAATGCACATTGAAACTAAAAAAACTATTTGTAAATTCTTTGATATTGTTAGATGTTGTAAAAAAATATTCCTATGAGAACAAATCTTAACCACTCATTTAAGTAAAAATCAAAATTCTCCAACCCAATTCAATATAGACCAATATAAACCAAGCCTATTGACATAGTTAAATGAATTTATAAAATTTCAAATATTTAAAAAATTATTCGATTTTTTTAGATTAATTT
Organism: Pinus albicaulis; assembly: GCA_034641835.2. NCBI lineage: Eukaryota > Viridiplantae > Streptophyta > Pinopsida > Pinales > Pinaceae > Pinus > Pinus albicaulis. The sequence goes on along the minus strand of JAXQQM020087782.1, from coordinate 14,089 downwards.
TAATATATAAATATCACAAATCAGTTAAAAAAGCACACTTTATAAGTATGTCAAGATAACTAAATGAAGTAGAATGGAAAACTTCATGAAATGATGCAATCTAACAATTGGCAAGTCTAAAATTAACTATGTGCTATCTGGCATTCAATTAGGGAGCCATGTTGCTTCATTGATCTTTCGGTCATGCGTTATATCTTTCTTTGTTGCAGATATGCATTAATACCAGACGCTCAGGATAATAAGTCTCAGGATAATCACAGGTCTCGGCTCGGGATGCTCATAGGGGAAATCATATTTCCATGGCTCTTAAGACAGTTAGACCCCCCATAGATCTTAAGGCAGATTTTCTGCATCCATAGCGTTGGACGAGGGGCTTAGAGTTTTTGTACCATAAAACATTCACTGGAATTATAGTTAGGAATGTTGAAGCTCTGTCTGCTTCAAATATTGGGGGTGTCTCTGGTGCCAACTATTTTTTCCTAAATCATGATGAGGGATTTCTGTATGGATTGCTTGTTGAAAAAAGAGAGCAGCCACAATGTGCTGGATAAATTAGAGAATTATGTTTACTATGTCTAAAAACCAATGTTTTTGGTCATTGTGATGGGAAAGTACCAATGCATTGGCAAGTGGAAATTCAGGAAAAACACTTATACCTCATGATAATAGAAAATATTTGTAGATTTTAACAACTATTATAATTCAATGTGCTACCCTTATTCCACCTGGTGGCCGGCTTGATTGGTTGGGTTCAATCATTTCGTTCTTTAATCAATATTCTATCGATGAGAAACAAATTGCTGATAATTCTCCTTAAGCAACACTTCTCAACAATGTTACCCACTCTACTTCATGTTTGATAGAGTTACTAGATAGTGCTGTGAGTTATGAGCCTTTTCTTAAAGCCACAAATGCAAGCAGTTTCTCCGCAGATAAAGCATCAAATTTCTACAACATTGGTGGTTGCGTTGAAGAAGCATGTGCACCAGCTGCATGCATTTTAGTTCCAGCAACAATGAGGTTTTCATTTAAGACAAATCCTGATATAGTCAACAAAAAGTATACTATCTTACTAGAAGATGTAGTTCTTCTGCTTTTGGATTTATCGAAAAGAAGAAATCATAAGCATGCCTATGACACAGGATCCTTACAATTCTAAGGATATGTGAAGATTGATGGAGAGACAATGTTAAACTTGGATGTTGAAATGAATTTCCAGGACAACTTTATTTGGAAAGTTAACTGTACAAAATGTCATATTTTCTTAGGCACTTTACATGACACAACTTCAACTCTTACTTGCTTGGTTGTGCAGCTTCAATTACTTTTTGTACCTAGTTATGAAGAGCTGTTGTTTGGCTTGCAAACAAGCCAAGATAACTGGAAGCATGTTAGTTCACTTGAGTTGAACAACAAATGTTTCACTGAGACATCCGAATTTATAGTGCTATTGTTGTATTCCATGTAAACAAGGATTATCTGGACAACCATCGTCCTTTTAAAATTACATCAGTTGGATTTATGAAAGGTATAGCAGATTTTTCCTTTCGTTCAGGAGAGCTTTAAGGGAGGCCTGAAAATGAAGAGGGGTTGGATACTACATTTAATAGTGAGTCCCATTTTTTATTTAATGAACTTGAATTTGTAGATGAATTTTATTTGGAAGGTTTTGTGTCTACATCAGTTTGTGTTGTAGATGTGAGGGAAAGAGAACCTTCTATGCCTACATAAAGTGTTCAAGCAAATGATCTGAAATATTTTCATGAATGGTTCCAAATATCAAAAAGATTTGGAAGCAAACAATTAATCATTGGAGAATCAGCTAGGTCCAATAAAAGCACTATGGAAATAGAAGCACTAATTTACCTGTACTTGTTAGCATGATTTCAAAGAAATTTGGGTTCAGGTTTCCTTTTCCAGAGCCTTCCATTGGGTACTTGTGTATTTTCTAAGCTCTTTGTTGAAGGGTTCTCTGTTCAAGCGAGTGATTGTGTAGGGAGTCGTTCTTTGCTGAAGGGAGTGCTTCTGCAGGAATTGATGTTTTTAAAAAACCACAAAAGAAATTCCTGAAAGCATAACAGGAATCCTCGTGTACCAGAAGTGTACCTGAAGAAGCCGTGTGTACTAGGGCGATCGTGCAAAGAGATCATGGTAAGACTCAATCAAGTAAGAGATATCAGAATTAATTGAGGTATATCAGAATGGAGGTCAATGGTACATTGTTTAAAACAAGAAAGTAATGTTAACCAAGTAATGCTAGCATTACTTGGTTATGAAGAAAATTTCCTCCAAAATGCTTTTTTTTCCTAATTTTTTTCTTCTCGTGGCCAATAATATGAGGAAATAAATTACCATATAGTTAGCCAACAACACTGGGTGCATAAGAAAAGGCTCGACAGTGTATAACATGAAAACTCTAAACGAAAATAGAAAACAAAACTTCTATAAATCTTGAGCAGAGTCCGCAACATATGAGTAAAATAATGGCATGTATTCAAAGTGCTAATAAAGTTCAACAGGACAGGATCGACATGGTTCTAAATAATCGAATAATTGTGTGAAAAATCCCTAATAGCGCACATGCTACAGCCGCCTTAGATATAGTTTGTATAACACATGTAGATAATGAATTATAAAATACACGCTTTATAAAACCATCAGCCACGTAGCTTTATGCATGTAATGGTAACGGAAACCATGATAAGTGTGTTTGTTACATTTTTTTATTATTATTGCTGGCTCGCAATGTGGAAATACCTGTGCACATAAATCGTTGTATGCATGAACAACTAAGGTAATATGTCAAATTTTCCATAAGCTACACCATCACATGCATAAGGATCAATTTCACCAAGTTCATGGGTCATGTCGCCATGGCTGGCATTGTTGTACGCAACCTTGGCTTCGGAGAGGCATAAGCATAGGTAGCAAAGACAAGTTCATTATTGGGAAGCCCAGTAGAACAGAAATACAATGAAAAATTTTCCCCATTGTCTACGATAATTTTGATAATTTACAAGGTGTACTTTCGAAGGATTTGAGATGCCTAGAGACTAGATATTGGCATCTCTCCTTGGGGTAAAATACAGTTAGGATTTGAAGCTGGGAATGGTGTTTTTCATGTTTTGAGAGCATCTGGGTGGACCAAGATGACCAGAAACATGTTGAGGCCAATGTTGGACTTAGTGGATAGTCCCTTCCTCTTTAAAATGGAGCTGCTTCTTTCCCCCACCTGAAAAAAATCAACACAAAAATGGGTTGCTTAGACTCGTGAAGAAGAGAATTTTTTACAGTGTTTGAATTGAAGCAACTATTATTGGATGGAAATTAAGACATATTTCTCAAAGAATTAAGGCTAACCTATGCGAGGTGAGAACTAGAGCTTTTATCTTAGTGGAACGATTGAATGCACTTATATAAGTAATAAGACATATATAATGTAGGCACGCTTATTCACCTCTTCTTCAGGATATATGTCCCAGTTAAAAAAATAGGTCTCAGGATAATTGTAAGTCTATGGATAACCAGAGAGTCTCCATCTCAGAATAATCATAGGTATTGGCTCAATAGAAAACCTCATGATCATAGTTCATCTCTCGGGATTCTCATAGATATGGCTAGAATTTATGAGATATCGGGATTCTCATATGTCCCAGTAGATCATGGAAGAATTTTAAGTCCCAGTATAACAAGTCTCAAGATAATCATAGGTCTCAGCTCAGAATGCTCATAGGGCTAGTCATATCTCCACGACTTTTAAGACAGTTAAACCCCCTATAGATCTTAAGGCAGAATTTATATATCCATAGATTGAAACTAATGGGAGCCCGCCTTGCCATTACCGCTACACTATCTAGTTTCCACCTCCATCTGGTAGATTCGTTAGTTCTTGGTTGTTGAACTAGTCTTTCTTGTCTTGCAGGTTTCCCATATTTGATAAGATAGAGTGGTATTCCCTATTTGTTTGAGAAGTTTGTTGCTGTGTTCCAAGAAACACGTGGATATAGACATCCCTAGTTATGCGTGAAACTTTGGATCCCTAATGCTCGAGGGTTGGGATTTCTTTGTCAAGCTATTTTGAGTGGGTTGCCTTAGGAATAGAATCATTTACACTTACAACATTGGATGAGGGGCTTAGAGTTGTTGTACCATACAACTTTCACTGGAATTATAGTTAGGAATGTTGAAGCTTTGTCTGCTTCAAATCTTGGGGGTGTCTCTGGTGCCAACTATTTTTGTCTAAATCATGATGAGGGATTTATGTATGGATCATTTGTTGACAAAAGAGAGTAGCAACAATGTGCTGGAGAGATTAGAGAATTATGTTTACTATGTCTCAAAATCAATGCTTTAGGTCATTGTGATGGGGAAAGTACCAATGCATTGGCAAGTGGAAATGCAGGAAAAACAATTATACCTCATCATAATGCAAAATATTTGCAGAGTCTAACAACTACTGTAATTCGATGTGCTACACTTGTTCCACCTTATGGTGGCTTGATTGGTTGGGTTCAATAATTTCGTTCTTTAATCAGTCCTATGCCGATGAGCAACAAATTGTTGATACTGCTCCCAAAGAAACACTTCTCAACAATGCTACCCACCCTACTTCATGTTTGCTAGAGCTATTAGATATTGTTGTGAATTATGAGCCTCTTCTTGAAGCCACAAACGCAAGCAGTTTCTCCAAAGATCAAGCATCAAATTTCTACAGTGTTGGTGGTTGTGTTGAAGAAGCATGTGCACTAGTTTCATGCATTTTAGTTGCAGCAACAATGAGGTTTTCATTTAAGACAAAGCCTAATATAGTCAACAAAAAGTATACTATCTTGCTGGAAGATGTAGGTCATTTGCTTTTGGATTTATCAAAAATAAGAAATCATAAGCATGCCTATGATGCGAGATCCTTACAATTATAATGATATGTGAAGATTGATGGAGAGACAATACTGAAATTGGATGTTGAAATGAATAGGCAGGACAACTTTCTTTGGGAAGTTAACTGTACAAAATGTCATATTTTCCTGGGTACTTGCCATGACACAACTACAACTCTTAGTCGCTTGGTTGTGCAACTTCAACTACTTTTTGTACCTAATTATGAATAACTTTTTTTTCACTTGCAAACAAGCCGAGATAACTAGAAGCATGTTATTTCACTTGACTTGAACAACAAATGTTTTGCTGAGACATTCGAAATTTACAATGTTAGTTTTGTATTCCCTGTAAACAAGGATTATTCAAAAAAAAACATCATCCTTCAAAAGTCACATCAGATGTGTCTATGAAAGGTATAGTGGAGTCTGCCTTTTGTTCAGGAGACCTTCAAGTGAGGCCTGAAAATGAAGAGGGGGTGGATACTACATTGAATATTCAGTCCCATTTTTTATTTAGTGAACTTGAATTTGTAGATGAATTTGATTTAGAAGGTTTTCTGTCTACATCAGTCTGTGTTGTAGATGTAAGGGAAAGAAAACCTTCTAAGCCTACATCAATTGTTCAAGAAAATGATCTGAAATATTTTCTTGAATGGTTCCACATATCACAAAGATTTGAAAGAAAACAATTAATCGTTGGAGAATCAGCTAGGTCTAATAAAAGCACTATGGAAATAGAAGGACTAACTTACATGTACTTTTTAGCATGATTTCGAAGAAAGTTGGGTTCAGGTTGCCTTTTCTAGAGCCTTTCATTGGGTACTTGTGGAGTTGCTAAGCTCTTTGCTGAAGAGAGTGGTTCTCTGTTCAAGGAAGTGGTTCTGTAGGGAGTTGTTCTCTGCTAAAGGGAGTGTTGTTGCAGGAAGTGATATTGTTAAGCAGCCACAAAAGAAATTCCTGAAAGCATAGTAGGAAGCCCCCTGTACCAGAAGTGTACCCGAAGAAGACTCGTGGAAGTGGTGTTGTTAAGCAGCCACAAAAGAAACTCCTGAAAGCATAGTAGGAAGCCCCGTGTACCAGAAATGTACTCAAAGAAGCCGCATGTACCAGAAGTTTACTCGAAGAAGCCGCGTGTACTAGGGCTCATGAGATCATGGGAAGAGATCGTGGTAAGACCTGATCAAGTAAGAGACATCAGAGTGAATGGAGGTCTATCGGAATGGAGGTCATCCGTACATTGTTTACAACAAGCAAGTAATGTTAACCAAGTAATTCTAGCATTACTTGGCTATGAAGAAAATTTCCTCCCAAAATGGTTTTTGTTTCTAAGTTTTTTCCTCTCTGCCTCTAGAAGAGACAAATAAGGCGATGAAATAAATTACCATATAGTTAGCCAACGACAACTTGTGTATGAGGTGTATAAGATACATGCTCGAGAGTGATTAACATGAAAACTCTAAACAAACAAATACTAATATTTTTTTTCGATTACTATAATCCCATGCCTAATGGCAGGGACTAATAAGAGTTGAAGTGGCAAGTCAAATTGTGTGTTTATATTTTATTAGAAAAGGTTGAAGTTGGAATTAATTATAAGAATTAAATTACCAATGATTCATTGTACAGATTTTATCCCACGATTTTTATAACAATATCTCGTAGTGTTAAACATATCATTTTTCTATCTAATATCTAAAATTTAACATATCATTTTTTCCATTCACTAGCTAAACTAAACAAACGTCAACATAATTAAAAAAACAAAAACACATAGAAACTTCTATTTCATCCACTTAAAAAAGGAAATATTTGCTATCATATTTGTCACTGGAAGGGATTTACTTATGGGTAAAAGTATTTATAGCTATCTCAAATTGAAAACATATTGTTGTCTCAAATTAAAACCAAATGAACTCTTTCCATTTGGTACGACTATTTCTTTGTAGTATAAAATACTTATGGCCAGATTTATGTGATCTCAAGTTATTGGAGTGTATACACAAGATTTATTCTTTTATTTTATTTGGAAATTAATATTGAATAAAAGAATGATTATGTTGATAGGTGCATTATACAACTTATTAAGAGGGAGATTGGTGATTCCTTCTTATGAGGGAGATTGTGAACACTAAATTTATTACTTAGTGTTTTAAATAAAATATTAGATGTTCATATACAAAATATAATTTTATATTAATTTAAAAAAAATAAAAATAATTAGAAGCAAAAAAATGAGTTGTTTTTATAAAATATTTTAAACATAAAATTTAAATAAACTTTTTGAAGATCTATATTAAATAATTTATATCCATATTAATTTCATATACATTTATATATAAAAATAAAATATTAAAGAAAACATTTTAATGTTGTATATAGTAAAATATTTAGTGTCCAAATAGAAAAATAATTGAATAGTTTAATATGAGAGTTATTGTTTACTTTTCAGAACTACCAAGAGTTCATTGTCAAGACATGGACCAAGTTGGTGGCTTTAAACATAAACAATAACTTTCACATCATTAATAAACAAATAAAAGAAAGTTAAAAAATAAAATAAAAATATCAAATACTTCCTAGAATAAGAATTATAAGGAGAAGATGTATATCAAATACTTCCTAGAATAAGAATAATAATAAGGAGACCTATAATTCATTCCATTCTTAATATAAAATTAATATGTAACATTTAAAAATATTCATAATAATAAAAAATCAATGTACATCATCAATAAAATATTCTAAGTAATATTGACATATACTTAAAAAAATATTAATATCATTTAATATAGACAATGTAGTACATAAATAAAATGCATGAATCCACATGTTATGTAAAATATTTTAATGTCAATTATGTACATATTACATATTGTTTAAATGCTTGAAGTATTCTCGGTATTTTAAAATTTGGTCTTTTTTTTAGGTATATCTTTTGCACATGAATAGATTTGACAATGTAATACATAAATAAAATGCATCAATCCACATGCTATGTAAAATATTTTAATATCAATTATGTATATATTATATATTGTTTAAATGCTTGAAGTATTCTCAGTATTTTAAATTTTGGTCATGAATAGATTTGATCCTCTTTATCTATACTTTATGGGATAGTTCATTTCTTCTGATTCCTACCCTTAAGCTCATTATTGAGCCTTTGAATTTGAACATCTTATGGGATAGTGTCTATTAGTGAAATGTTGACACCATCTAAGCTTAGACACAATTTAACTCTTAAAATAACTTAAACGTAAACAAAACTCAACTGATAAAATAAATTATTTCTTCCACATCAGCTCAACCTTATCTATGACATTTGAACAAACCTAATAAAACTAAACCACAAAAAATCCAACTAATCTAGACCACATTCCATCACCAAATAAATAAGGCAGCACCCTTCTATTAATTCTAACCACAATTTGTTAATGAGGCAAAACTTGATCCAATTTGGAAATTCACAAAAGAATAACAAATTCAATACACAATATTCACGCTTACTTCATGCAATTGGAAAATTCAGAAAAGAGGAAAAACTATGTTGAAATATTTATAAACTTTCTATTAGATTTCACTCAACAATAATTTTCTCGTCTTCTCAGTAAGTTGTGCAATACTTGAGTGATTACATTCTAGCACCGTGTAAATAAATCCCAATAAAAACCGTGCTCCGATACCACGTGTTATGTTTAAAAAGAAAAGTAAAGAACACAATAATCATAAACATATATTATAAGAACAATATGATTCGTAAGGTGGCATCATCGGGGAAAGCATTCGGAGTTAGAGCGGCTAAGGAAGCATAGTTGTGAACCTCCCCATGGTCGAGATTTTCCATTAATATGGAGGTGTTGGTTGTCTGACGTCATTGCAGCGTCCCACCATAAGTCTGGCGAGGAACAACCACCAGACAGGAAAATACGGCTATAGAATGGCGATTAATATGGTGAAGGTTGCGAATGCTTCTCTCAAGGAAAGCAAGCGCTATATTCTAGATTTCTCCTTTCTCAAGGGAGATCACACATTGAGTTTTAGAAATTGAGGTTGTACGGATGCAAAGGTTAGTAATCCATGTGTATGAATTAATTAAAGGTGACATAGTAATCCATGCGTATGGATTAATTAAATAGACGAACCATGTACTTGAAAAGATGCGGTTACAACGGCTAGTGATTTATGTATTCGGGTGGATGGTTTCTTTATATATGGACTTTAATGGAATATGTGCAGCAGATGGAGATGAAGAAAGGCAAGGTGGGAGTGAAGGTAAATAAATCAAGAAATATATAAATATACTAATAAATGGCATATGTGTAGCAAATGGAGAATGCCAAGGTAAGAGTGAAAGAAGTAATGAATCAAGAAATATATTAATTATAATTGAAATGATGTAATTCGGCGAACTATTGTAAGACTTGATAGACCTGTTAGAATGATAGGGGGCATGTGAGATTGTTCTTAAATCTTAAAGGGGGTTAGATCCATAGCAATTCTCTACTCAAGCTTAGGGAGGTTAGGATTAACCTTGACTCCAGAATGATAGTTTACAACTAGTGGTTTTGTGCACATGGTTTTGTGGTCCATGGTATTATGTAAGTGGTATTTGGTTGGAAAGATGCCTATAAATAGGCCTATTTGTCTCCATTATAATTGTGCCAAGCACCACATGCCAAAGGGTCAAGCAGGGTCTCTCGTTTGAGTGTAAGGGGCCCAAGGCTTGAACAGAGTCAAGACCCTTGTGAGTGTAAGGGGCCAAGGCTTGAGCATGCTCCATAACAAGTTTGGTCTTGGTCATGGTTTTGGCCAAGATCTAATAGAATTCTATTAGGCTAGTTTTTTAGGAATTGAGGTTTTCAAAGGCTAATTCTTGGTGTTCTTTGTGTGTGACTATTTATGATTATGGTCTTCTTTACTTTTTTTTTTTAACATTAACAAGTGTCTCACTGCAAGATTCTTGTTGGAGATTCAGTTTTGTAGAATTTATTTATAGACTATAGTAATAGAATCACTTCTAAGTACTTATTGTTTGAGATAATGCCTCCATTATTGTGCTTACTTAGTTTAGATTGGGTTGTTGAGGAAGTTGAGAGATTCTCTCAACTTCTCTCTCTAAAATTAGAATTAGTTTAATTATATATTTGATGTATTTGATTATTGAAGATATAGAAATTATTATTTTGTGTGTGAATCCTGTGAGTTTCTGCTCTCTCACAATGTTTAATATGGTATCGGAGCCAGTTCTGGCTTAATTCCCTCACGGGAAAGCCAGGAAAATGTGAGAGTTTATATTGCTGATTCTCTGTATATAAGCGTTTGAGTAAAATGTTTTATGTGTTTTATATAGCTGTTATTTGATTTCGATTTCTGGTGGTATTTGTTTGTTTTTTCACCAATTCAATTGCTCGAGTGCTTGGCTTGGAAATCGCTGCTGTGTTGATTCTCTACGGCGTTGGAAGGTTGCTTCTCATACGCAGAACTGCAAATGTGGAGTTGTTCAAACTATGCCCGCCCGCGTGTTTCAAAGCGTAGCAGAATTCAATGAAAGTCTGCGTATCCATTGCCATGTTTATGGCACCAGCAGCAGGCATGGTCAACGCCGTTTGTCATTTCTGTAGTTGCAGTGGACGCAGAGGAGCGGGCAGAGTGGGCAGTCTGGCCATTCAGCTGGCGAGGAATGGGAGCATACGCGTTGAATAAAACAGTTTTGATGCATTTTAATGCGGGCTCTTAGTCCTGACGCAGTACCTGTGTGTCGCCTTGATCCACAGGCACAGCGAGGCAGAGAAAAAGAGGCGAGTCTTTGTAGTGAATGTAATTCACGATCCGGCGGTTTTATTGTTTGACTGTGAACCCACATCTCCTGCATCACGGATCTATTGAAATGCCGGAATCCAGTTTGATACAAACTTTAGGTTTCTTTTTCAAAAACACGTGCAACTACTCTGAAATATATAAGCTTTATTAGATGAATTTGGTAAAGTAATTCGGCTTGAATTATAAGAATTTGGTAAAATAATTCGACTTTACTTATAAGAAAGCCGCATATTGCCAACGTTGCAAATGCATGGGATAAATATGAAGGCGGCCATTTGTGAGAAGCCAATATTGTTCGACAACAATTGTATTTGTATCCAGAACGTTTGGAACAAGTCCATGCCTATGGCCGAGCAGCTGGTTGTTCAACTTTAACGTTAATGGCAAGTTTCGTACCATCGGCGTAGTGGCGAGGTATTCTGCATATGTAGTACATGTTGTCGGGCTTTGAAAGTGTGATGGAAAAAGATAGAGAGGGGAGACTTCATGGAGGAAATTTTAAGTTTACGCTCGCTGCTCATACAGAGGAAGAAAGTTTTGGTTTTTGTGCGTGGCATATAGTTGTGTGAAATATAGTGTGGAGTTTAAAGCTTATATTTTTTTGTTGTGAGTTTTGTGTATTAGAGAACCAATTATTGAACAAATTAACATTATTTAAATTAGTCGTTCTTGACGTCCTAGAGGGACGAGAGAACAATTGACTAATTTGATTGTGTGAATTTGTTATATGCTGATCTTGTTGTGCTACGGGCCAAGGAGCATCAGTTACAGGTTGCAAGCAGGTCAAGTTGTTAGATTAGCTCTTGAAACCATTTACCTAGCCACTGATGGATAGCCGAAAGCGAAATATCCGACAAATGGTGATTGGTCCATAGGATGGTTAATCATCACTTGTCAGCTCTATCGCGGAAGCCCCGACGAGCCGAGTTGTCAACACTGTTGATCTTGCAAAGTTCATTATTGCTGGTCAGAAACAAATGTATTTTAAATGGGTTGAATGGTAGCTCGAAAATGGTGGAGAAAAGAGCGTTTCCTATGAGATCTCAGAGTGGGTACAAATGTTAATGAAGACCAGATCAGACAAAGAGACAAAAGTTCAAAGTGTTGTAATTGTGATTAATTATTATATGTTTTGTAAAGTAAGCATTAAGGGAGGGTATTAGAATTAGTTAGGATTATGCTTACTTTAGTATATCTTGGATTGGGTTTGTTGAGGAAGTTGAGAGATTCTCTCAACTTCTCTCTCTAAAATTAGAATTAGTTTAATTATATATTTGATGTATCTGATTATTGAAGATATAGAAATTATTATTTTGTGTGTTCACAATGTTTAAAATACTCTATAAATATTGAAACACTTACGAGAGTAAGAAGACAAGAAGATGGAGTTCAGTGAATGGTTGTAAGTTTTATTTAATAGAAAATTAGTTACATATCTTTTCAAGCGATTTTTCCCAATAGAATTTATAGAGTTTCTCGACTAAATCTATATTGCTCATTTTAATTGTATAAATATATTTTACATTATTTTTCAAATTTGAAATCTAAATTTACATATTGCTATATATCTACTGCATATTCGCATATCTAATATTTATGTTATAAACCTACTGCATTATTCACAGATCTCATATTTATGTTATAAATCTACAGCATTATTCATATATCTATATTTATATTACAGATCCACCACATTTACATAGATCTGAAAATTATATTTTGACGCTATTGTCCCAAAGCGTGGATAAGTGTTTTAAAACATATTTAGCCCGGTTGAGTTCCTACCAAAAACTATAGCTCTAGAAGCAGCATAATTGGCCAGGCGAGCTTCGACAGATACTGGTTACTCAACGGAAGATCAAGATTCTACCTAATCCCTGGCAATTATGTTTTTGTATGCCTAACGTGACTATCACACATAGACAGTACTATTTCGCATTAAACATTATTGTTCACACCTCCACAGCTAATTGTTTCGGTCAAAGTCTACCCATTTCACAGAGAAATTCGATTGATATGATTTTTATTTTGACGTTGTAGTTTGAGTGGTTGGCAGTTGGTTTTTTAAATTATTTGAGTTGTAATTTTATAGGAGATGTTTCCCCGGATGTGATCAAGTATGAAGAATAGGTACCCAGTATGTGGCATTTTTAAAGATAAGTTATAAGTGATTAGTATATCTAATTTGTTAACGGTTTAGCATATGTTTTAATAACTATTTTTATAAAATTATATCCAAATTGGAGGTTGTGAATTCCCTTTTTACTGTTTAATAAAAGTTTATCATCTGTTTTAAAGAAATTGTTTATTAGGTTATTAATTATTGGTATCGTCGACTGTTCGGTCAATATACTTTTTAATGTTATAATGGCAGCTACAGCTATAAAATATAAAACTCATAGTACAACATATTGAGAATTCACTTTTTATCCTAAAAAGATAAAGCCATGTCGGCTAAAAATTAGAGTTCACACTTTCCGTTCTTGACTACCGACACTTCAATGGAAGTCTAGTACGCGTTGTTCTAGAGAAACTCTTTATTGATATCATTTTTATCTCTCCAAAACATATAAACCTTCTAAGAAAAACTTCCGCGTTGTAATTCACCTTGTAGATGGATAGCCTACATTTCCACGCCTGCGCCTGGGACTTTTGAATCTCAAAAGTCTCCAATGGGGAGACATATTCCTGCAATCTGACACGGACTCCATTAATTTCCAATCAACTTTCTACTCCTCAACTCTGCCACTGTAAAGAAAGTGTGCGCCGGTGTCACAACATTCTACCGTCACGCTTTGATTTCTGTGACATTTCTACAAATTCCACAAATAATACCGAGCAGTGATGGAATTTGAAATACCGAGCAGCGATGGAATTTGATTCGAAAATTGTTAGTTAGAGGTGATTTGTGAGTCAAATATAGTAAAAAAATTGTGAAATATTTGTTAAATATAATTAAAAATTTTGAAAAATTATAAAATATTTTTACAAAATTATAAAATATTATAACTTAAAAATTGTAAAAATAAATATAAATATATGAAAAAAATTTTAAAAAATAAAAATCAGACAATTTGATGAATAAATCTATTTTGAAATTCCAATCCTGATACCGATTATTTACTTTTTATGTGTAGCGTTTCTCTCTTTCCTAATTTGTTATATTTACTCTTTTTAATGTTTATAAGCAACGGATAAGTCTTCACTGTGATAATTAAGACCAATCGTGGGACAATGAGTCACCGTCCTTTTATATTTGTTTGTTTGAAATTAAGTACGCAGATTTTAGTCGTTTCGATTTTATTTACGAATAACCATGGTGATTTTAGTCGTTTGAATTTTGTTACTGGACACATGACTTCTCGTGTTTGTAAACGGAGTTCGGGAGCGCC
>JAXQQM020060909.1:0-49318 GCA_034641835.2 Pinus albicaulis | reverse complement strand
AATTAATTGTAATTTTTCTCATTGGCCTTGATGCCATCCTGTACAGCTCCATTCTTATTTTAATACCCAAGAGGTGATTTTTGAAATACTTTCATATCTAGTTTTCATATCTGGATTTCACATTTCAAGTTGACAATATAACAGATAAGTTGACAATTTTTTCAAATGCAAATCTAGATAAAAGCATGGCTGTCTTTGTCAATGATTTTTGGAATACCTCTTATCGTCTAAATTATTAAAATATGAGTTCTGATTTGTTGCATTGTTTGTCAAACCACCTTTTTTGTTGCAGTATTTGTAAAAACCAAAGTTTGATAATATAAGTTTATTAATGTCCAGCAAATGATCAAAGGAGTATGTCAATGGGAAGACCAAGGGTTAGCTCAACTGGTTTTTTTTCATGTTGTTGGGCATCTGCCTAGTTCAACCCTCCTGGTTAGGCACACTAGTCTATGACTTTAGCGAACAGGGTTACTAGGGATGCCATCCACAAACATGAGGAAGCATCTCTTGGGTTTCCCCACAAGGTTTTCCTTGGGGAAAATGTTAGGTCAATGGGATTATAAGAGTACATCACTAGCCAAAATACAATGTGGAAGTGTGGAAGTGTGGACTATAAAGATGCTAAAAATCATATCAAAACAGATTTTTAATTGTGCTAGAAGCAGAACAACAAGAGAAGATAAGAAAGTACATGACTCGGAGTGGAGATAAAGTAATTACAAGAAAAAGATAATATGTATGATATCTGAGGACCAAAGGAACTTTAGTTTGAACTAGTCATGGTATGCTAGTGCTGACAGGTGAGGACGAGCAATTAGATCAAGGGGGGTCTCCCTGCTAGAGTCCTCAATGACCGCAAAATTTTTTTTGGACTAGTGGATGATGTCCTTTGGAGTGTGTCTGGGACTGATAGGGCTCTACAGTATGATCCTTGTGGGAAGCCCAAATTTGAGCAAGCTCTCCTAACATCCAGGCATGGAAAAATTCTCCTGATGGATGGTTGGCTGTGTGGATTTGGGGGCACCCAGCTCCAAGGCCTTGTCGAGTTGTCTACTAAATTGTCTTGTTGGTAAAATGGTGTGCACGTGTGGCCTGGAACAACAACTCCATAAGGACCTTGTGAGGTAAGTGACTAGTCCACTCCTTTCCCATATGGGAAGGGGATATTGAGAAATATATGCACAGATCGACAAAATAATTGTATTAGCGCTGAGAACTCTATTATCACAGTGGTTTGTGAAGCTTTCCAATGAATGAACAAAATGTATTTCATTCTGAAAGTACCCTATAATATATTCTACTATCCTATTATCAACTATATAATTTAGTTTAACTAATTATATAAATGGATGCAAATTAATGCTTATTTAGAGTCTTGTTGATCAAAATAATAGTTTATTGCACCTATATTTTATAGTATTATAGTATTTTGGTATTAAAAATAATATCTTCTAAAATTTGGGTTTCGAAAATTGTTGATAACTTCTTGACTGAAGTGCTTGAGTCTCTCCAAGGAGATGCAATGAGTCACAAATCAATCAAAGTAAGGCAGCAAGCTTCACATTAACAAATCAGCCATATCTTCATCTTCTACTAGCTTCTTAACAACTCGCCCAAATGTAGCCACTTCAGCCATGCTCGCTGCTGCCCACTGACGTAGTTACGCAAGTAGCCCTCCAGCCACTTGTTAACTATCTTCGTCTGCCCGTCCGTCTGGGGATGATAACTAGTGCTCGGTGTCAATTCGGTCCCCACTAGTCGGAAGAGCTCCTGCCAGAATCCGCCCATAAAGCGGCTGTCCCTGTCGCTGACAATGGTCTTGGGTAGACCATGCAATCTGAAAACCTCCCTGAAGAACAACTCCGCCACCTGTGCCGCCGTGTGATGTGCCGAAATGGCGAAAAAGTGAGCATACTTCGTCAGCCGGTCAACTACCACGAAGATGCAATCCTTGCCCTGCACTGTGGGCAACCCTGTGATGAAGTCCATCGATATGCTCTCCCACTTCCCCTCCGGAATGGGAAGAGGCTGCAACAACCCTGCAGGATGACTCATCTCTCCCTTGTTTCGCTGGCAAACCTCGCACTCCCTGACATGCTGGAGTACGTACTCCTTGAGGCCCTTCCATGCAAATCTCTCCCGGATGGCCCTGTATGTCTTGGTGAACCCCTGATGGCCCGCCAATGGTGAATCGTGTGAAGCCTGGAGTATCTTCTTCTTGAGCTGAGATCCCTCAGTCAAGAAGATCCTGTCCCGGTAATAGATGATCTCATCGACCACCCTGTACCTGCTATCTGCTACCTGCCCATCCAGAACCTCGCATGCAAATCTATCCTTGGAGTACTCAACCAACAGTCGAGCCCTCCAATCAGCGTCCAGGCTCATGAGTGATAACGTGGCCGGTCTACGAGAAAGGGCATCAGCTACCACGTTATTCTTCCCCTTGACATACTCTATGTCAAAGTCGTAGGCCCGGATCTTGCTGATCCACTTCTGCTGTCTCTCCTGCAACTGCTTCTGCTCCAGAAAGTACCTCAGGCTGTTGTGATCTGTCCTCACCCTGAATCTGCCACCCACCAAGTACTGTCGGAATTTGGCCAATGCATGCATGATGGCCAGCATCTCCTTGTCGTATATGGGATATAGCCTCTCGTGTGGAAGAGCTTCCGGCTCTCGAAAGCAATCGGATGACCGTCCTGCATTAAAACTGCACCAATCCCCTCTCCTGATGCATCGCACTCTAGGACAAAGGGCTGCGTAAAATCTGGGAACGCTAATACGGGACAACTGCTCATCACCTCCTTGAGCTTGTCAAAAGCTCGCTGTGCTGTGTCCGACCAACTGAATGCCCCCTTCCTTGTCAGATCCGTGAGGGGTGCAGCAAGCTGAGAGAAGCCCTTGACGAACTTCCTGTAGTAGGTGCAGATACCAATAAACCCCCGAAGCTCCGTCACATTCCGTGGCTCTGGCCAGTCCCTGATAGCCCTGATTTTCTCCTCGTGGACTCTCACCCCGTCCACGCCTATAATGTGTCCCAGATACAGCATCTCCGTCAACCCAAACTCACACTTGGAGAGCTTGGCATAGAACTGTTGCTCCTCCAAAATGTGCAAGACTGTCTCAATATGCTGGAGATGCTCCTCCCAAGTCCTGCTATATATAAGGATGTCATCAAAGAAAACCAGCACAAACTTTCTCAGATGATCCCTGAAAATGTGATTCATACAAGACTGGAAAGTAGCAGGTGCATTGGTCAACCCAAATGGCATGACCAAAAACTCAAAGTGCCCATAATGACACCTGAAAGCGGTCTTGGGAATGTCCTGTTCCCTCACGCGTATCTGATGGTACCCGGATCTCAAATCAATCTTTGAGAAGAACCGTGCTCCTCTCAACTCATCCATCAGCTCGTCGATCCTGGGAATGGGGTACCTGTTCTTCAGGGTCTTGTTGTTCAGAGCCCTGTAGTCAATGCACATGCGTAATGTGCCGTCCTTCTTCTTCACCAGCACTACCGAAGAAGCAAAAGGACTAGTGCTGGGCCGAATGTGACCAAGGGCCAGCAACTCCTGAATTGCTCGCTCTATCTCGTCCCGATAGGCCTTGGGATGCCTATACGGTGTGGTAATCACGGCCTGTATCCCCTGCTCAAGCTCGATCGTGTGCTCAAACCCCCGATCCGGTGGCTGCCCTGGTGGAATATCTCCGAAAACTACTGCATATCTGTCAAGAATAGACTGTAGATCAGGGTGCACTGTCTGTCCTGTATCCACTGCCTCTGAAGCCCGCAACTCTACTGCCCACTCTATATCTCCCTTGCGGAAGGTCGCCTCCATGCTGTGTGCCGACACCGTCTGGGGTGGGTATGTGTGCTGCCCTCGTATCTTCTCATGCTTCCCCGTCTTGGGATCATCCCACTCCATCTCTAGGGCCTTCCAATCCGTCGTGACCTTCCCTAGAGTAATAAGCCACTGAACTCCCAATATCACGTTGGTGTCCGGGATGTCCACCACAAAGAAGTGATCTGTCAATGTATAAGTGCCCATCATCACTGATAACTCCGGTACATATCGAGCACATGCCATGGTCTGATCCCCTGGTACCAAAACAGAAAACCCATCGAAGCCCTCCGTCTGTATGCCTCTCCGCTCAACCATCTGGGCATCAATGAAGTTGTGGGTGGCCCCACTATCGACTAAGACTGAAACCCGCTGTCCGCGCACTGTCCCCCGTACGCGCAGAGTCAAGTACTTGGGGACTCCCCGCAATGCGGCTAGAGCTCCCCCAGTGGGTGCAAATGATGCCCCACCTGTTGCGGGTGGTGGAGGTGGTAAGGTACTCTGTGCTGCATAACAACCTCTTGCCTCCTCATCATCCCCCTCATCCTCTTCTCCGCTGCTCTCGGAGAAGACCTCTATGAAATGTGCCTTCCCCGCCGCACATTTGTGTCCCGGTGCCCATGGCTCCTGGCAAGTGAAGCACAATCGCTTCCGCCTCAGCTCTCTCCTGGCCTCATCATCAATCTGCCCTCGTCCCGGATTCGCCTTGGGAGGCGGAGCCCTCGTGTCCTTACCCTTAGGCTGGAAAGCTTGTCTCTGGGGATAAGGTGGCCGAGTCCTGGGCAAGACATCCTGTAAGTCTCGAGTCCTACTGATAGCATCCTGTAGTGTAGCCGGTTTGTTCGACCGGACTAGGCCACGAAGTGGCTCTGTCAGCCCCTCCACAAACATATAAACCATCCGGGCTGCCGATAAGTCGGGTACCATCACCGAAACCCTCAAGAAATCTGAAATGTATGCCTCTGCACTCCCAGTCTGTTTGAGCTTAGTCAGCTCAACAAAATGCTGCTCCGGATCCCTCCTGTCAAAGCGCTCTACCACCCTCCTGGTAAACTCGGCATATGTCGTCACTGTGGAATGCCCGAGTGTCGCCATCCCATGAAACCACCAGTCTTGAGCCTCACCCTCTAAATGCAATGTAGCCACCTTAATGGCCTCCGTCTCCGACATCTGGTTAAGCTGGAAATAGATGTCCAGCTTCTCCACCCAGGACTTTGCCGAACTGTTTGATGAACCATCAAACGTAGGCAAATGGAATCTACTAGCTGCGCGGTGGTCATCACAGTGGTGTCGGTGCCCCCTGTGCTGGTGCTGATCACGGGGTTTGATGCCATACTGAATATGGAGATAGCGCTCGAAGGTGAGAGAATCCATGAATGCCTGTCCGAAAGCCTGATACTCTGCAAAAGCGGCCGCCCATCGAGCTGGACTCAACTCTCTCGGTGTTGTCGACCCCTCGTCCTCTACCAGGAAGGTAGGCATGGTAGGTCGCGTGGGTGCTGGATTATCCCTCTGTGCACCTCCCCGTACTCCTGTCCCTGTGTCCTCTGGCAAGAATGTGGGCATAGTGGATCGCGCGGGTGCCTGAGTCGTCACAATGGGGATAGCATCGTGTACCGGTACGTGGCGAGACATACCCGATCCCTCACCGATCTGAAGAACTCTAGGGAGTTCTCTCTGACTGATCTCCATGGCCACGAGCCTCTGTGACATCTCCTGCATGTGATGGAGGATCGTCTCTCTAAACCTCACATCATCATCTGCCATTGGGTTACGCTGATCTGGGCCCTTCTCAGGCTGCTCTGCCTCTAAATCTGTCTCGGGTGGCTCCTGATCAGAATCACTTCCCCCGAAAGGAAACTTCCACCCACTCTCAGCTTCTCTGCGTCCCTTATGATAGATGTAGGGGTTATCCCCGGGCGTCATAGACTGCTAGCACCACAGGCTGAGCCAGATCTATGCTCTGATACCACTGTAATATCCCCAATGGGGAATAACCAGTAATACACAGAAATATGCCAGACAGATATATAAAATGAAATGCCGGAACCAGAACATGGAACAAGTACACCCGGGCGTCATAGACTGCTAGCACCACAGGCTGAGCCAGATCTATGCTCTGCTACCACTGTAATATCCCCAACGGGAAATAACCAGTAATACACAGAAATATGCCAGACAGATATATAAAACAAAATGCCGGAACCAGAACATGGAACAAGTACACATAAAATGCCAGAACACTAAGCCATTTTATTAATCTGAGAATACATATATAGGGGTATAAGATAATCAGAATTAGTGCACCTATCCTTGCCCTAGGCAAGTGGAGACCCTCTCAGAACAAATAATGGCTGCAATAGGGACGTCCTAGGTGATGAAAGAAGCTATTTGTAGAGCTATTTCTTTGTGCCCAACCTCCGAAGATCCACCAATCAAACCCTCACCAATGAAAACGTTGTCTCTGCCAGTGACAGCGCAGAAGCCAAATGAAACGCTGGCAAGAAGGGGTGAATTCAACCACAAATCCTCCAGATGAGATAACCAAACTCCTCAGGGCTGGAAACACTGAAAAACGCTGCCAAAACCCCACACAATAACACTGCTCACCAGATCTGCGTCCTCCCTAGCTGGATCTACGTCCCCCCTATCCAGATCTGCGTCCTCTCTCTCTAGATCTACGTCCTCCCTAGCTGGATCTGCTGGATCTGCGTCCTCCCTATCCAGATCTGAGTCCTTTCTACCTGGATCTGCTGGATCTGCGTCCTCCCTATCCAAATCTGCGTCCCCTCTGCCTGGATCTGCTGGATCTGCGTCCTCCCTATCCAGATCTGCGTCCTCCCTATCCAGATCTGCGTCCTATCTCTCTGGATCTGCGTCCTCTGCCCTAGCCTGCGCAGTCTCAAGAAAGGGGGTAACTCCTCTACCAAATCTCCACCAGAAACTACTGCAAATCACCACTGAAACTGAAGGAAAGGAACCTTGCTCGAGCAGGCACTCGAAGTCCCCCGGAGCCAAGGGTGAGATCTCCGACCGGAGACACTCAGTTTGCACTAAACAGTGCTGCAGACCGACTAAACAACCGGCGTGCTGAAGTAGACAGAAGTCTAGCTCTCAATATCAATATCAAATCAACAATGCCAAATGAGGTGAGAACCCCCACCTTTTATAGTGCTAAACTCCCTCCAAAACCTTGACTGCGTCCTTCACTCTCCTTGGCCTGCGCAGTTAACCTTGGGTCAGCGTGAGGCCTCCCCTCATACTCATGTGGACCCCCAAGGCCCCTTCTTTAAGTTATAACGTCAATCAACTAGGAAAAACACTTTATTTTATAAAGTGAGGTGACCCCTCTTATTTCTCACTTTATTTATTATTTCTAGCTAAAGCGGCAAAATTAAACAAAAATGAAATACTCCAATTAGCAATGCTAATTTGGAATATTACAGCCTTGAAACAAGCAATGCTGGCTATGTTAATAATAATTGCCATGTCCAAAATTCTGGTATCTTAGGTAGCGACTTTAAGGGTATGGAAAGCGAAAGCAGTAGCTCCAAGATTATTTCGGTCAGCAGCGTTGGAAAACTCAAGAGCATTGAAATCAAGGATAATTGCATAGAAAGCTTTAAGGGCATGGGTAAAGAAGTAAGCAGTGTAGGAAGTTGTCTTTTAGAGCATGATTATAGCGTGGCTGTCAAAATAAAAGATACCGACCTTGGGAGTAGTAACATCAACTTAAATAATATGAGGAACAACCTAGTTTCAAAACTTGAAACTAGAAAGAAGGTGGTTAATTTGTCATTCCAAGAATTGTGTCCTGAAACAATTAATATTCTCAGCAAAGGCTTGGGGTTTGTTGTTGCACCTAATAACATTCCAATAGAGAGCATCATTTGTAACATTGAGGAAGGGATTCAATGCCTCTCCTTGGATGACAAAGAAGAATTAAGGCAAGAATGTGCCCTCATAATGAGAAAAGTTAAACTACCAAAGAGTAAGGTTGAGCAAATTTCTCTTAAGTTTCTTCGTAATAATGACAATATTGTGGTTCTTAAGGAAGATAAAGTAGGAGCAACGGTTGTTTTGGACAAGGATGATTACATTTGAAAAATGAATGAACATCTTAACTGTGGTAGTTATAAGAAACTTAACTCCAATCCCATACACACGGTCATAAGAGAGGTTAAGAAAGCAATTCTGGAGTCCAACCTTGATGAGAAGTTAAAAAGAGGTTAACTCCTTCATGTGAAGTTATCCCTAGAATTTATGGGTTGCCAAAAATCCACAAAGAAGGGGGTCCTCTTAGACCTATAGTCAATACCATTGGATCCCGGACCTATGAATTGGCAAAATATGTTGCCAAGATCCTTAAACCTCTTGTTGGAAATACTGATTCTTTTGTTAATGACTCCAACAATTTTGTAAAGCTTATTAAAAAGGAAAGGATTGATAAATATGACATTCTTGTGAATTTTGACATGGTATCCTTATTTACCAAAATTCCCTTGGATGAGGTTGTTCATGTTATTAAAGAAGTCACTGATCCAGTAACAAAAAGACTTGCGGATATTTGTCTACATTCCACTTTTTTCAATTTCCAAGGAAGTTATTAAAGTAGATATCTGGGGTCGCAATGGGATCACCACTCTCACCAATTGTTGCCAGCTTATACATGGAGTACTTTGAGAAGAAAGCCCTTGGATCCTACCCTTTAAAACTAGCTTGGTGGAAGAGATTTGTTGATGACACCAACGTAAGATGGACTCATGGTAGGGTAGAGCTTGATAAGTTTTTCAATCACCTTAATTCTATCTCCTCTGAAATAAAGTTTACTATGGAACTGAAAGAAAACAAAAGCATTCCATTTTTACATGTCCTTATTATCAGAAAGGAGGATGGTACTTTGGGGCATCAAGTTTTCCGGAAGAAAACTCACATAGAAAGCTATCTCCATGCTGAATCTTATCATCATCCATCTCAAAAATTCAGTGTCCTTAATACTCTTGTTGTGAGAGCCCTTAGAATATCTGACTCTGAGCACCTTAATGAATAGATAAGGCACTTAACCTCTGTATTTAAAAGTTTAAGGTATAAAGATAAGGATATTATGAAAGCTATAAAAAGCATTGAAGGAAATATCTTCTCCCAAAACCCTCAAGCTCGGTGTGGTAAAGTATTCCTATCATACATTCAAGGAGTTACAGATAAGATTGCAAAAATTTTGGGGAAGAAAGACATAATCACTCAGTTTACGACATCAGGAATGATAAAACAAAGGATGAGGTCTGTTAAGGATAATAATGATCAACAATAATGTAAAGGGGTTTATAAAATCGATTTTTCCTGTGGCAAAAGTTATATTGGAGAGACATGACACTCATTGCAAAGAAGACTGAAGGAACGCAGAGTTGACATTAAGAATGAACGATCGCGCTCTTCAGCCCTTGCAGAACACTCCTCAAAGACCAAGCATCATGTTTGTTTAGAAAGTGACAAGATTATTTCTAGGGAAGAGCATTATTAGAAGAGAAAAATGAGAGAAGCTCTTGAGATTATGAAGCATCCACATAATCTCAATAGGGATGGCGAGAGCAAGATCAATGGTAATTGGCTTCCTCACTAGGCTTCAGGATGTCCGAGACTAGCAGTCAGCTGTAGGGTTAGCACCCCAACCTGTAGAATTGGTGTGGTTTGCTGTCAACAACATTTCCAAGGACTGGCAGGTCTTTGTCCAGAGTATCCTGGGCAGAGAAAAGTTGCCCGAGTGGGACTGGATGTGGGTTGATCTGCAGCAGGAGGAGATGAGGCGAGATTTGGTGAAGAGCACCATCAATGGTAGCAGTAGCAGCAGTGGGACAAAGTAAGTGAAGGAAGAGAAGAATGTGGCCCTTGCATCAAAGGGGCAACAAGAGGAAGAAGGACCTCTCCAAGGTCAAATGCTTCAGGTGTGGTGAGTTAGGCCACTACAACACTCAATGTCCTCTTAGAAAGAAGGACAAAGAGGAGAAGCAGGACCAATAGGCTGTATCTGTTGAGATCGATAGGTTGTCCTCCAGATTGGAGGAAGATTTTGCCATGATAGCAGACATCCCTCCAAGAGTGAGGTGGGGTGATTTGGTTTTGTAGGAAGTTTTTTGACGACAGTTTTTTGCCGAAATCCGGTTCAATAAAATTCAAAAAATGAGGTAGTTGTAGTGTTTGGAATCCATTTTTGAGAGTGGAAATGGATTCAGCACTATCAAAAACCCTTAGGGCACCCAAAATACTGAAGTTTAACAACTGTAAACAAGATTCTGATAAAATCTTTCCCAGATTTTTTCAAAATCTCTGTCGGATTCTGAGTCATTCTGTTACATTTTTAGACTATGACGTTTTGTAGCCCCAGAGAGCTACAGGTTGGGCGAAATTCTTGAGGAGGTCCACCTCATGAATCAATACCTTGCTACAGGAGCCCATAACATGCAATAGCAAGATTGACTAGTGGCAGTTGATGCAGTGAGATGCCGGAGTGACAGATGCAGTAGCTAGTAGCAGTAAAAGACTGGGTAGCACAGTGTAGAGTTTGCAACAGTGCAGTTGGCATAGTGCAGAGTCAGCAACAACGCAGAGACTAGCAGCAGTCAGGACTCGGGTGACAGATGCATCATACTGACCATAGTTGGTTTAATATGTTGGATAGTTCTCAACTGCAGATGTTGTAGTTGCAGCAACAACAGATGAGAAAGGGTTGTAGATGTTACAGTAGCAACAACAATAGAGTTGCAGTGCAGTTGCAGTAGTTAGCAGCAGTTCGGCAGGGTCAGCAACAACACAAATGCAACACTTATCAGAGTTACACAGTTGTTGGTGGGTAGCAGTAGCCAGACATCAACAACGTCACAAGAGATGGTGCAGAGGTAGTGTATTGCAGCAGCAGTTGCAGTTGCAGTACTAGAACACTTTCCTCGCTAAGAGGGAGTGTCAGTTTTTTGTAGCATTGGATGTGTTCTAGCCTCGAGATTTGGCTGAGAGGTTAGAATACATGTATTCTCCAATACCCAGAAATCATTTCTGGAAATTCCACGTAGAGACGACTTAATTAAATTAATTAATGAGTTTTTAATATTTCCTAAGTCTAAACTTAGGGAATATGATTAATTAAAATGTCTTAATTAATTCATGGTGAGAATATTCTAGAAAAAGACTTGGATCAATTAAGTTTTAATCGTGGCCATTGATGTCTCAACGAAAGATTATAAGAAGAAACTCGATGGGGCTTGGAGAACACACTTGCAGAGTTCGATTTCACTGGTAGATCGATTTCCTGAGTAGCAGTGCTGAGTTGCCGGAGAGAGAGCTAGCGTGCTCGAAGCAGTGAGAGAGGGGAAGTGATAGTAATGCAGGAGGAAAATTTTCCAGTTCCGGTGAGTGCATTGCAAAGAGGCAGTGACTGCCACAGAGAGGCAGCGCAAAGCCACGCAGAGGCAACATAGTGCTTTAGAGCAGATTTCATATTTTGCTGGGGAGAAGAGTTGATTTAGTGCCAGAAGCCAGAGAGAGAGTCTGGAGGCCAGGAGGATCCATTTCCTAGACAACAGTTGGCAAGATAGCGAGGGGAGAAGCAATTCCGAGTTTGTAGGACGCAACACTACGTAGGCTAACGAAGTGATTGCGTAGAGGCAACAAGGAGCAACTCAAATCGAGCTAAGGTCAGTGTTGGATCCCCTGTGGGAGTGATATTTTTCTCACTAGACTCAGTGCCAGTCATTTCTCTGTATTGATTGCTAGATTTAAGCATCCATAGTTTTGTACTCATATTTACTACTATATAATAATTAAACCCTCAGCTGCTGCACCGATTTTCTCGAGTTGGGGTTTTTCGGGGACTTAATCCAAAAATAACTTTGTATTTTTGTGTGGGTGCATTTGTTCTTCCAACGTTTATTTTTCTTCTGCATTATTTGTTTTGTGAAGGTTGCAATATATTAGTTTCAATATTTATTGTAGCACACAGTAAATAATTTGCTAAATTTATTTAACAAATAGAATAAACTATATTAGTTGCTGCAGTAAGATTCCGGGTTTTAGAATTTTCACAGATGAAATGGCATTAACATGAGCAATATGAGATGGAAGATCATAAGTACCCATCAAAGAAGAATACATTCCAACTCCTAAATTCTTAATAGGCTGCTTGGTATTCTTCACCAAGGGGATAGTAATGTCAGCAGATGCATTAGGGTCGTCGGGAGAATAGGCTAACTAATCAATTGTAACAATTCTCCCTTCATGAGGAAAACATAGATGCAGAATAAATATGGGACAATGGCATCCATTGCATAAACCCAATTGCGAGCCAATAAAAGATTATAATTGAGATTAGCATCGACTATCTCTATTTCTACGTTAACAACCTTACCCCCGACACAAATAGGGAAGGCAGGAAGAATCCCATGAGGCCTATGAGAATGACCATCGAATGCAGTTAAGAGAGTAGGAGAGGGAACAACTTCAGGGGATCCGATAGCTTTCCAACATGATATAGACATGACACATGTGGAAGCCCCTTCATCAACTATGGTTCGAAAGATGGTCTTCTTACGATACATAGATTTAATCTGAAAAGCCATATGATGAGGGAGTCTCATTTTAACATTTGACATATTAAATGTAATTACTAGAGAGTTTTTTTGGATCAACTGCTCCGATTGTAGTGAACAAAGCACTCCTCTGTGTAGGAAACGATTGGAGTACCTCTAACGCCGACATAGCATAGGGGCTCTGAGCCTTCAACAATGGAATAGTTTTGAGCAGCCCTAGCATTGGGATTATAAGTCGACCGCTTTGAGGAGCCTTCTGGCATCCGAGGTATAGGCTCAACTACGAGCCTCTCTATATGAAGAGGTTTTGGAATATCGAAAGCAGTTTTAGCCTTAGAAGGTTTTGGCTCTCCATAATCATGAGTTCTAGTTGAAATATCAACATGAGACTTAACCATATATACATTCGATGTAGATTCCCCATCTTGGTTGCCCCCTGTAGGGGTTCCAGTACTAGCATTTGTGCCAACAAGTAATTGTTTCCCTTGGGGAAAAGGGCTGGTAAGCACAACCTGGGAACTAGAAGAACCCTGTTGAGCTAACAAGCATTGAGCATCCTGAATCTTGGGTAAGATGATCCCCACTGCATAACTTGCATTGGAATTTAACTTTCCTTTTAGATTCCTTCTTGCCCTCACCACTAGGTTTATTCACATTTCCCTTCCCTCCCTTATCTTTTTTCTTCCCACTCCCTTTCTTCTTCCCATTGGATTGTTGGTTTCCTTTGGGATTTGAGGACTGAACAACATTAATCGCTAAAGGTTGAGAAGGAGCAGGCACTGGCGATGTATCTGTGTTGCAGAAGAGAATTGTAGTGACAATTGCTGTAATTGATTTAACAAAATAGTTGTATTACTATCGATCGATCCTACAAATCCGTTGGCATGGGGACCCGGTTTTGGTTTGGCGAGATCGATTTTCGATCTAGGAGCATCAAGCATAATCTTATAGAGGACTCCAAAATGGGAATAAATAAGCTTTAATTGTTGGGCTCTAAAGATAGCTTGTTCTTCATTGAACACCCCAGAAAGTGACACATCCTTAGATATCTCCAGCTTTAATGATTTCAAAAACCAATCTAGAAGGAACTCATTAGTGATATAGGCCTTGATCATTCTCTTCCTTTTGCGCCACTCTTGAATGTGGTAAGAAATATGAGTAGCCTTGTCCTGCTCAAAAATGGCCAGAAGCTCAATTCCAACATCATAATGGACGAGAAACTGAAAATGGTTGAGAAACATTGTAGCTAACTCACCAAACGTAGAAAACATCCCCCCTCTTAACTCGATATACCGTTTTGCAACATTTCCAGTTAAGGTACATTGGAAAAGTCCCAACCTAATTGAATCATCAATTAAGGAGTTTGATGAGCACCATAAGTCGAAAGTGGTTATATGTTTTGTTGGATCCTCACCAGACTTCCCTTCAAATTTTGGTATATCATATGGAAGTTTAGTAGGGACCGGAGGCCAAGCCAGGTTGTAACGGATCAGATCATTAGTTAATTTCGAAAGATCTGGAAAATTAAGAGTTGCCAAGAATGGTAAGTGCAGAGGAACATGAGAATTCCAACCTCCAAGAGTGGAAGTCCCAACATTCGAGAAAGAGTATCCTGGATTTTGAGAGGCACCAGGCAGCCACGGATTAGTCGTAGAAGCACCTGAACCATAAGGAAAACCTTGTAGTCTAGGGGTATACAGAGGGTATCCACCCCTTACTGCATGATTACTAGTCATAGGAAAATTTCCTCCTGGTGGAACATTATATGAAGGGTAGAGCCCCTGGTAAGGATTCCAAGCACTAGCTAAAGGAGGAAAAACCTATGAAGTATCAGCTGTAGGGAAGGGCATACTCCCCTGCTTGTGAAAATTTACAAACAGTTGCAGTGATAGATTTATTTCTCCTACTTATTATTTTAATAAGTTATTATTTAGAAATCTTCCAGCAAATATCGAAATAAATACTACTGTAACATTCACAATTATATATGCAGAGAAATAAATAGTAGAGAACATAAGCACAAGAATCAATCACATGTACACAATTATTTTTGGACAATTGTCCCCGAAAAAACCCAATGTGGGAAAACCGGTGCAACAGATGAGGGCTTTATTAATTCTTTAACAAATGTTATCATTACAGGGAAAATATACGACAGATAAATTCTGAACCACCTAAGACTGAATTTCCGGCTTACTCGGACAATTCTCTGACACCCAAAACAACCCCTGCATGCCCCTGCGTCTCTCTGCGTGATTCACTGCGTAGTCCCAGCGCTGGACTGCGTGGGTCTCTGTGCTGTAGCCTCAAGCTGCCTCCAGTGACCCACTGCTGTCCTCCGACCCTGATCTCGATCACCCCTAACCTCCTCCTTCTGCTTCTGCAACTTCTCGCCCTGTAACTCTCCCACTGAGATCGAATTCTACATTAGAATGGATCTCCTTCGGGTACTAAGTGTATGCTCGGCTTGTTTTCCAAGTGACCCTCAAGCCTTCTTTTATAATTTTCCTGTTGGAGAACCAACGACACAGATTAAAAGATTAATCAATGGCTAAGATTAAAACTTGACTTGACCCATGTTTTCTAGAAGATTCACACTCTGACTTATTAATACTCTTTAATTATTTCATTTTCCTAAGTTTAGACTTAGGGTCTTCATTAAAATAATTAATTATTTTAATAAGTCTTGAACCGAGTGGAATTTCCACAAACTGTTTCTGGGTTCTTTGGAATGCTATTGTCCAAGCCTCCCTGCAAAGTTTGAGACTTGGAACACTTCTAGATGCTACAAAAATCAACACTCCCTCTTAGCGAGAAAGGTGTTCCAACAATATGCCTGCTGCATGCTGCTCTGATTCTGAAGTACCCTCTGCGCTGCTGATCTCAGGATTCTGCTGCGCTGTTGCCTCCTGTCCTGTTGCCTTTGACACGGCCACTGTCAGTTGCTGCCACTGTACCACAGCTCCCTCTGAATACTGAATCCTCCATTCCTGCTACTGGAAGGGATTCTTCATCATCCTCGCTTCTCTCTGAAGTAGAAAAACTTTGTCTTTCCTAGAGCCTTTGTGAGGATGTTTTCCACCTGTTCTCTTGTTGGAGTGTACTGCAATTGACATCTTCACGTTGTACACGGTCCTTAATGAAGTGACACCGGATGTTAATATGTTTCGACCTATCATGAAACACAAGATTCTCAGAGAGCTTTATGCAACTCTGATTATCACATAAGATGCTGGTCGCTTCCATTTCATCCTTGAGTAGATTCACTAGCAGTTTCCTAAGCCATATGGCTTCACATGAAGCTGTGCTGGTTGCCATATACTATGCTTCTGTTGAACTCAGTGCCACAGACATTTGTTTCTTACTGCACCAGGAAGTCATTCTTGATCCAAGACTGAAACAATACCCACTGGTACTCTTTCGATCAACTGAACTTCCAGCCCAATCTGCATTAGTGAAACCACTCTACCTGACATCATTGTCACGGGTGTACTTCAATCCAACCTCGATTGTCCCTCAAAGGTACTTGAGAACATTCTTGGCTGCTGCCCAATGTGCCCTCTTCAGTTCCACCATGAAGTGACTGAGGGTATTAACAACATAACAGATGTCTGGCCTTGTATTTACCAGATACATCAATGACCCTATGAGCTTCCTGTATAGCATAGGATCAACTTCATCATCTTTGGACGTGTCAATTTTCCTCCAGTTGGTGATCATTGGAGTGGTCATGGGCCTACAATCCTCCATCTGAAATCTCTTCAAAATCTCTGTAGTGTATCTTCCTTGACAAACTTCCAACTCCTGAAAGATCTCCCCATTCTGTTGCCAAACTTCCAACTCCTGAAAATAGTGCATCCGTCCTAGATCCTTCATGTCAAAGTCTTTAGCCAAATTCTTCTTGCAATCTGTGAGGAGCCTTGATGATCCTGTTAAGAATAGATCATCCACATACAACACACGTATCAAAGGCTTGTTAATCCAAGTTGTCATTGATGGCAACAGGTTGATGAAGGTTGAAAGACTTAATGATAAACATGGAAGATATCATTTGAAGTTCTCCTAATGATGCTGGATTGTGACATATTACTGCACTTGCTAGGTACTATCATGATGACATAGACGTCCTACATGATGACGCTATGACCCCATGATTGATAAGCCAAACAATGGAGAAGTCAAATGAAGGAGAAGCCAAGCAATGGAGAAGGCATTCTGTCCTATGCATTTTCTGCACAAAAAAAATTAAGGACATTCACAAACAAAAATTGTTTTTACCTCCTTAGAGGCATCCTTCCAAATTGACTCCTATACCATCTTTTAGAGCATAATTTTGCCTTTCCAATGAGCCCTTATTTGTCCCAAAACTCCTAGTAGTTTTTGAGATATCGAATTTTCAAGTTAAAAAATTATATTTCTGATATTGAGCCGACCTATGCTCAGGGACACTAGTCGGCCTCCAAACAGGGACGTGTCTTTTCGTTTGTTGTTGCAAAGAAGGCTGCATATATATACAATCCGTAACTCATTTCTTCAGCCCAGATATTTGGTCATCAACACAGATTTTCGGTCATCTAGCACACACAGAATTTCGGTCATCAAGAGATGCAGTTCACATCTTGCGAACTCTATATATAAAAGAGACTCGGACCTATGATCTATTACCAGTTTTGGACCTGTGATCTATTACCAATTTCAGACCTGTGATCTATTGCTTCGGACTAGTCATCTACTGTTTCGGACCTATGATCTTTTGCTTAAGATCTGTAACTGAAGGTTATAACTCTCGGTTCTGAGGTCTATTGCCTTGACCGGTGATAAGAGGTAAGGGTGTTGGACAGAATTACTACAACTCGGACTTGTGAGGGACTCAGAATTGTAATCTCATATTTTCACAGTCCTATGATGAATAGTGAACGTTGATAAACAAGAAAATTAAAGGTGATTGGTAAAATTTCTTGAATAGTGTTGGAGTATAATAGAAGGACCCTTGTGTTAACTTGAGGACAGTCCTGTAGTGACAATCACTTGTAAAGTAAACATCTGATTATGGAGCTAGGACATATAACAATTTTATGAAGCTCAGATTCTAAGGGAACTCAAACAAACATTCCGAGCATGAAGATTTGAGAACAGTGAATGAAAATCAGTGAGCAGTGTAGCATTAGTAGCGGAGTTAAATGGTGGACAAGTACAATGAAGATATAGTGAAGTCAAAATCAAGAAGTATTGAACAGTGAAGAATATTTTGTAGATAACAGTCAAGTAAGTATATCACACATCTTCTATTAAAAGTGACTAAGGGATTGGTGTCCTTGGAGTAGGAGCTCCTAAACACAAGACTGGTGCCTTGAGAAGGTAGGGTCGAAGCCCTAGAGGTCAGAGCCTCATCAAAGTCCAGGTTGGTGCTTGGCAACAGGTTGGTGCCTGTTTCATTAAAGGGTTGGTGCCCTCACCCATCTACTGTATACTATTATTAGAAAGGAAATTGAAATTAATATTAATCCTTAATATTATCATTATACACCTCTCTGTCTTTAATTGTGAAGAATCTAACTGGCATTAATTAACAATTGGAAAGAAATACTGATTCACCCCCCTCTCAGTGTTTCCAACAATTGGAATCAGAGCCAACTTCTTCGTTATCAGCCTAATAGCTGGAAGAAGGATTCTTAGGCACAATGAAGAACATGGAAGCAACAGGGAAACTGCCTATCTTTGATGGAACAAACTTTAGTTTTTGGAAAAAGAGGATGTCCTACTATCTAATGTCTCTTGGTCTTGAAGTATGGCACTCTGTTTTGGATGGGTACAAAGCTCCCGCTAGTCTTCCAACTGATCAAGATGAAAGAAGAGCCTACATTGCTAATGCCAAAGCTTTAAATTCCATCACTAGTAGAATTACCGGTTCCGAATTTACGAAAGTCATGGGTTGTGACTCAGCCAAAGAAGTATGGGATAAGTTGGTTTCTTTATATGATGGGGACTCCAAAGTTAAGAAGGCAAAGCTTCAGACCTAGAGAAGACAATTCGAGTGTTTGAAAATGGATGATGAAGAAGATATTGCATCATACTTCCTCCGAGTAGTTGAAGTAGTTAACTCTCTTAAAGGACTAGGAGAAAATATTGAAGAAAGCACCATTGTTCAAAAAATCCTGAGATCGCTTCCTGACAGATTTGACTCCAAAGTAAGTTCCATAGAAGAAATGAAGGACCTAGATACTCTCAAGATGGATGAACTTCATGGAATTCTTATTGCCTATGGAACAAACTTTAGTTTTTGGAAAAAGAGGATGTCCTAGTATCTAATGTCTCTTGTTCCTGAAGTATGGCACTCTGTTTTGGATGGGTACAAAGCTCCCGCCAGTCTTCCAACTGATCAAGATTAAAGAAGAGCCTACATTGCTAATGCCAAAGCTTTAAATTCCATCACTAGTGGAATTACTGATTCCAAATTTACGAAAGTCATGGATTGTGACTCAGCCAAAGAAGTATGGGATAAGTTGGTTTCTCTATATGATGGGGACTCCAAAGTTAAGAAGGCAAAGCTTCAAAGCTATAGAAGACAATTTGAGAGTCTGAAAATGGATGATGAAGAAGATATTGCATCGTTCTTCCTCTGAGTAGCTGAAGTGGTTAACTCTCTTAAAGGACTAGGAGAAAATATTGAAGAAAGCACCATTGTTCAAAAAATCCTGAGATCGCTTCCTGATAGATTTGACTCCAAAGTAAGTGTTGTAGAAGAAATGAAGGACCTAGATACTCTCAAGATGGATGAACTTCATGGAATTCTTATTGCCTATGCGATGAGGAAAGGGAGCCCAAATTTCAAAGAAGCAGCTTTCAAAGCCTCAAGATCTACAAAAGAAGGAAAAGGATGGAATTGCAACAACGATGAATCTGATACTAAGCTAAAAGGTAAGTACCCTCTTATTTGTTTCAATTGTGGAAGAATAGGTCATTATGCTGCAAAATGTCCTCATAAACATGATAGTGATGATGAAAAGGACTTTAAAAGAATGATGTACAAAAAGAAAGGGTTTAATAAGAAGAACTTCTTCTCCAAACAAGATGAGTCTGATGAAGATGAATTTGTGGTCATAAAAAAGAAATCAACTAGAAATGTGCGTCATTACAAAGAAAGTGATGATGAATCAGATGAGGAAAGTAATTATGTTGGAAGCAAAGAAATGTTATTCATGGCATTTACAAATGAAGATGACTCAGAATTAGAAGATGAAAGAAACATGGATAGTTTGCTAATGAGTGCCATTGAAGAAAATGAGAATCTACAAAAGAAGATAATTTCTCTCAAAATAGAAAGAGAAGAAGCAAAAAGAAGGGAAGACTTCTTGAACATCAAGCTAAAAGAGAAGGATGATATCTGTGAAAAACGTGAAGCTGAAATAGTGGCCTAGCTCTATGTGCTCATAGTGAAGAAAATCATTGGTTCGTGGATAGTGGATGCTTAAGACATATGACAGGTGACCAAAAGAAGTTTATCTCATTGAGCAAGAAAAATGGAAATGTATCCTTTGGAAGTGGATCCGCTAAAATCGCTGGAAAAGGAACTGCTACACTTGTCAATGGACTAGGAGAGGCTCAAAATACCTTGCTGGTAGAAGGGCTCAAACACAATCTCTTAAGTGTTAGCCAGATTTGTGATCAAGGACATAATGTTGTCTTTAGTACAAAAATTTGTGAAGTAAGAGACTCATCCTCGAGAGAACTTGTGGTGAAAGGAGTAAGAACACCAGATAATGTTTATATTCTCAGTAGAATCCAAGAAGATAAATGTTACTTAAGTCAAACAGATGAAAGTTGGTTATGGCACAAGCGATTGGGGCATACAAGTTTTGATAACCTAGTCAACATCAGCAAAATTAATGCAGTAAGGGATATTCCAAAAATGTGCAAACCAAATCAAGTTGTATGTGGCCCATGCCAACATGGAAAGAAAACCAAAACTAGCCACAAAACTAAGGAGTTCTCAACAACAAAACCTTTGGAAATCATTCATGCAAATTTGTGTGGGCCAACTAGAACTCCAACTCTTCAAGGTGAAAGGTACTTTGCTCTATTTGTTGATGACTATACTAGAATGATGTGGATATATTTCATAAAATATAAATCCGAAGCATTTGAATGTTTTAAGAATCTTAAGGCTCTCATTGAGAATGAGAAAGATTCTAAGATTAAATGTCTTAGAACGGATAGAGGAGGAGAATTCACCTCAAAAGAATTCGATGAATTCTGTAAAGAGCATGGAATCGAAAGAGAACTCTCTACTACTAGGACACCCCAGCAAAATGGAGTAGTTGAAAGAAGGAACCGAACCATTCAAGAAATGGCAAGGACAATGCTACTAGCAGCTGATTTGCAACCAAAATTTTGGAGAGAAGCAGTTGGCACCACAGTTTATACCTTAAATCGAACTCAACTAAGACCAAATAATGAAAAGACTCCTTATGAATTATGGAAAGGAAGACCTGCTTCAGTAAAATATTTCAAGGTTTTTGGAAGCAAATGTTTCATAAAAATAAATGATGACTCACCAGGTAAATTTGATTCTAGAGTTGACGAAGGAATATTTCTTGGATACTCCACTAGGAGCAAAGCTTACAAATGTTACAACAATTGTCTACGAAGAATAGTGGAAAGCATTGATGTGAAGATTGATGAAGGCCTTCCAGAAAAAAGAATTGAAGATCATGAAGTTGAGCCTTTCTTTGAACAAAGTGAAGAAGAAGAACCTGAAAAAGAAGAGGAGAATGAAGAACCTCAAAGTGAATCTTCACAAACTCCCTCCAAGATCAAGTTTGTTCAAAGATATCATCCGAAAGAACAAGTCATCGGAAATATAGATGAAGGAATCCAAACTCGAAGAAGGATGATAAGCACCCCAAGAAAAGATGATGTGGCTCTATTATCTTTAATAGAACCTGAAATTTTTTCTCAAGCAAGCAAAGATCCTTATTGGATAAAGGCCATGGAAGAAGAAATGTCTCAAATCGAAAAAAATGAGACTTGGGAACTAGTACCTCGCCCAAAAGATAAAAATATAATTGGAACAAAATGGGTATTCAAAAACAAGATGAATGAAGATGGACAAATCATCAGAAATAAAGCCAGACTTGTCTGCAAAGGATACTCGCAAATCGAAGGAATTGACTTCGAAGAAACCTTTGCACCAGTAGCTCAAATGGAAGCCATAAGAATGTTTTTAGCATTTACTTGCTCAAAAGGATTCAAGGTTTATCAAATGGATGTAAAATCAGCATTCCTGAATGGAGATCTCAAGGAAGAAGTTTACATGGAGCAACTAGAAGGATTTGATCTTGCTGAAGGAAAAGACTTTGTATGCAAACTAAAAAAGGCCTTGTATGGATTAAAACAAGCCCCTAGAGCATGGTATGCAAAGTTGGATCACTATCTGCAACAAGAAGGTTTCAAAAAGGGAGTGGCAGGTAGCAATCTTTACATGAAGATGGACAAGGAAAAACTTTTGATCACTCTTGTTTACGTTGATGATCTAATCTTTGCTAGCAATGATGAAGAAATGAGCCATGAATTTGCTCTAAATATGTCCAAAAAATTTGAGATGTCAATGATTGGTGAGTTGTCTTACTTTCTTGGGCTACAAATATCTCAAACCTCTGCAGGCATGTTTATATCTCAAGCAAAATATCTTAAAGACATGCTCAAAAGATATGGGATGGAAGATTGTGCACCTATGAGCACACCAATGACCACAGATTGTAAATTAAGCAAAGATGATGATACCCCTCTCATAGATGCAACTCTTTACAGATCAATAATTGGAGCTCTCCTATACTTAACTGCTACAAGACCAGATATTATGCAAGCAATAGGAATGGTAGCAAGATTTCAGTCAAGTCCTAAACAATCCCATCTAGCAACTGTGAAGAGAATTTTTAGATATTTGAAAGGAACGATTGATTTTGGTCTTTGGTATCCTAAGAGTTCAACTCTTATTGTGACAACTTACTCTGATGCTGATTGGGCCAAAAGCATGGATGATCCAAAAAGTACCAGAGGAAATGCATTCTTTATGGGAGATTGTCTTGTATCTTGGCTCAGCAAAAAACAATCATCTATATCCCTTTCTACAGCTGAAGCCGAATATATAGCTGCTGCTGATTGTTGTACACAAATTCTATGGATGAAGGAAGCCTTGAAGGATGTCAACATAGAAACCAAGCAACCAGTTACTATTTTTTGTGACAATACTAGCGCCATCAGTGTTTCAAAGAATCCGGTGATGCACTCAAGGACCAAACTTGTTGCAATCTCAACAGATTGTTGTACACAAATTATAGGGATGAAGGAAGCCTTGAAGGATGTCAACATAGAAACTAAGCAACCAATTACTATTTGTTATGACAATACCAGCGCCATCAGTGTTTCAAAGAATCTAGTGATGCACTCAAGGACCAAACATATTCCAATCAAATACCACTTTCTCCGTGAACAAGCAGCTGAACACAATATCAGGTTGGAATACGTCAATACAAAAGAGCAAATTGTTGATATCTATACAAAACCCCTTCCACGAGAAGCATTTGAGTATCTTCGCCAAAAGATGGGTGTCATTGCTCTTACATCACATTAAATCAAGCAGCATGTCAGGGGTACAGTATGTTAGGGGGAGCACTTTGGCACCCCATTTCCATTAATGTCAAAGGGGGAGAGAAGAAAAATATTGCCATACAATGACAAAGGAGGAGATTGTTAATCCAAGTTGTCTTTGATGGCTACAGGTTGATGAAGGTTGAAAGACTTAATGATAACATGGAAGATATCATTTGAAGTTCTTCTAATGATGTTGCACTGTGACATATCACTGCACTTGTTGGGTACTATCATGATGACATAGACGTCCTACATGATGACGCTATGACCCCATGATTGATAAGCCAAACAATGGAGAAGACAAATAAAGGAGAAGCCAAGCAATGGAGAAGGCATTCTGTCCTATGCATTTTTTGCACACAAAAAATTAAGGATAGTCACAAAGAAAAATTGTTTTTTACCTCCTTAGAGGCATCCTTCCAAATTGACTCCTATACCATCTTCTAGAGCATAATTTTGCCTTTCCAATGAGCCCTTATTTGTCCCAAAACTCCTAGTAGTTTTTGAGATATCGAATTTTCAAGTTAAAAAAATTATATTTCTGATATTGAGCCGACCTATGCTCAGGGACACTAGTCGGCCTCCAAACAGGGATGTGTCTTTTCGTTTGTTGTTGCAAAGAAGGCTATATATATATATATATATATACAATCCGTAACTCATTTCTTCAGCCCAGATTTTCGGTCATCAAGTACAGATTTTCGGTCATCTAGCACACACAAAACTTCGGTCATCAAGAGATGTAGTTCACATCTCGTGAACTCTATATATAAAAGAGACTCGGACCTGTGATCTATTACCAGTTTCAGACCTGTGATCTATTACCAGTTTTGGACCTGTGAT
The DNA here is from genome assembly GCA_034641835.2 of Pinus albicaulis. Taxonomy (NCBI): domain Eukaryota; kingdom Viridiplantae; phylum Streptophyta; class Pinopsida; order Pinales; family Pinaceae; genus Pinus; species Pinus albicaulis. Next base: position 25,404 of record JAXQQM020060909.1, on the reverse strand, counting down.
CTATTGCTTCGGACCAGTCATCTACTGTTTCGGACCTATGATCTTTTGCTTAAGATCTTTAACTGAAGGTTATAACTCTCGGTTCTGAGGTCTATTGCCTTGACCAGTGATAAGATGTAAGGGTGTTGGACAGAATTACTACAACTCGGACTTGTGAGGGACTCAGAATTGTAATCTCATATTTTCATAGTCCTATGATGAATGGTGAATGTTGATAAACAAGAACATTAAAAGTGATTGGTAAAGAAGCAGTAAAATTTCTTGAACAGTGTTGGATAAAAGCAGTGTTGGAGTATAATAGAAGGACCCTTGTGTAACTTGAGGACAGTCCTGTAGTGACAATCACTCGTAAAGTAAACATCTGATTATGGAGCTAGGACATATAACAGTTTTATGAAGCTCAGATTCAAAGGGAACTCGGACAAACATCCTAAGCATGAAGATTTGAGAACAGTGAATGAAAACCAGTGAGCAGTGTAGCATTAGTCGCGGAGTTAAATGGTGGACAAGTACAATGAAGATACAGTGAAGTCAAAATCAAGAAGTATTGAATAGTGAAGAATATTTTGTAGATGACAGTCAAGTAAGTATATCACACATCTTCTATTAAAAGTGACTAAGGGATTGGTGTCCTTGGAGTAGGAGCTCCTAAACACAAGGTTGGTGCCTTGAGAAGATAGGGTCGAAGCCCTAGAGGTTGGAGCCTCATCAAAGTCCAAGTTGGTGCTTGGCAACAAGTTGGTGCCTGTTTCATTAAAAGGGTTGGTGCCCTCACTCATCTATTGTATACTATTATTAGAAAGGAAATTGAAATTAATATTAATCCTTCATATTATCATTATACACCTCGCTATCTTTAATTGTGAAGAATCTAACTAGCATTAATTAACAATTGGAAAGAAATATTGATTCACCCCCCTCTCAGTATTTCCAACAAGGACAAGTTTGTTGTCACCTCAAAATGGCTCTTCAAAATCAAACATGGAGCTGATGGAAGTGTTGGAAAGTTCAAGGCCAGACTTGTTGCCCGAGGCTTCTCGTAGAAGGAAGGTATAGACTATGATGAAATATTTGCACCTGTTGCTCACTACACCACCATCCGTTCGATTATTGTCCTTGTTGCATCACAAGGATGGAGTCTACATCAGATGGATGTCAAGACTACCTTCTTACATGGCTCAATCAAGGAAGAGGTCTATGTGGAACAACCTTTAGGGTTCGAAGTTCGAGATCGAGATACACATGTATGCATGTTGAAGAAAGCAGTTTATGGGTTGAAGCAAGCCCCCAAAACTTGGTATGAGAGGATCGATAGCTATCTGATGAAGTTGGGCTTTACACGAAGTGAAACTGATCCAAACCTTTAATTTAAGGTTGATAATGACAAGCCTCTCATCTCGGTACTTTAGTTTTAGATTAATTTTAGATTTATATTTGTTGAGAAAAATAAAAATTAAAAATTAAAAAATAAAAAAACAAAAATTTAAAATTTAAATTTAAAAAAAAAAATTCAAATCTTTTAACTTTTTAACTTAGGGAAATTTTGTTTTAAATTTTGTATGATAATGGTCTTGGATGTCATATGAAGGAAAATTATTCCATAGTCAAAGGTGAGCTTTTAAATTTTATCTAAAGTTTGACTATAGGAAAATTTTGATTTCTGAATTGGAATTACGTAGAATATCATTTAAATTCGGAATTATTGGAAATGTCTAGCATTTAAATTTGATGGTTCTCTCATGATAATTTTTTGTTTCGAAATTTAAATGGTTGGTTCAAGCTATTTTCATGCTTAGTTGTGGTTGATGATCGTTAAACTATCTATAACTATGGTTTCAATTGCTTGAAATTGATATTAATTGCCTAGTCAACTTTGAGAATATTTCAGGTGATGATAAATTGTATGTCCTTAATTCCTAGAGCGAATATTGTTGATGCATGATATTGGAAGATTATGAAAGTGTTTTGTTTAAATGCATTATGAGTTGATATTTGATCGAAGGTTAAATCACATTATTGAAAAGGGCTTATCTTCCAGTTTGATAAATTGAGCATTTTCGTGGTGGATTGATTTTTCATAACAGCAGTTACCTATCAAATACTTGATTTTAATTTCATAACGTGATATTTTGACTCCACAAGGCACTGGTTTTAAGCTTCAAATCTATAAAATCTCGTTAATCTTAACAAGTACTTGGTCATTTAACTGTGTCTCCTAAATTGGTTGGTTTTCAACCAGTTCTCCTCTTTCATTTTCGTTAGGGTCTACCTCCCTTAGTCTGCAAGGAGACAACTTAGATAGAGAGATTGGGGATCAGGGTGACAACCCCTGATCTGAGCCATTGTCGCAGTGCCTAGACATTCTATGCGACAACATTTTTTGAAGCCTGTTGTCGGGGATAGAGTTTTTCTGTCCTTGGTCTTAACGACGTCTTCTAATCTTCTAATCTTTTTTTTTCACCATTCATTAACCCGTCACACCGCATAGTATTTTCTGGTGCCATTTCATCTTTTCATCATCTTATCTTTCGTCATCTCACTAATCCTTTCATCATTTGCACCTTTAGCACCTGGACATTTTGGTTGGCTTCTTGTTTGGGTGGCGACTCCACTTATTCATCTATTTACTCTCAGACAAGAATTCCCCCTTGATATCCATCTGCTACTCTCGACTATTTCTTTTGTTTTAGAATTAGTTTCATGTTCAAGTGGCGACTCCAATTCTTTCAAGAATTCCTGCTAAGAAGCTTGCTTCTTGAGGACCTCTTAACTATTTTTGAACAATGATCTCTTTCTCTAACATCTACTTAGCCTTTAAGCAGGTCATCATGGATGATACCTTTCACAACATGCCGGAAGAGGCCATTCCTAAATTTCCTTTTTTCTCAAGTGGTAATGCAGTCATTGCTCGAAAGCATCTACTAACAGTTACTCATATAATAAATATCTATTGTCGTCCTTCACAATATAATCATGAAGATGTCAAGATACGTATCTTTGGCTATTCCTTAAAAGGTGATGCTATCGATTGGTTTCGAAATTTTCCTGAGGAGTATTTTTATTGTTTACAACACATAATCAATTCTTTTAAAGATAAATATATAAAACAAGGTGGCTCGCCTTGTGCTCCCAGTACTATGCAAAATAATGAAATTGATCTTGTAGAGAACCCAACTATCAACAAGAGATTTCGGTACAATTCTCAAGATGAATCCACTTGTACCACGACAGCACAAATCCATGATAGTGGTGAAGCAGAAACAAGTTGTCAAATCAGTGTTGACAACGATAAGCATCGTGTTAACGAATTGATTCAGATGGTTAAAGATAATGGAAGTTAATCATTCTCATCAGATGTCCATTATTCAAAATCATATGATTGCAATGGAAGCAAGACACACCCAGGAAATGACTGCCATGAAGGACAATCACTTGTTGGAAATGAAAATTATGGAGGCAAATCAGACAAAACTACAAGACAGATTCGTGAAAACAGAACTCAATCAAGCAAAATTAATAGTAAGGCATGCCAGGGAGATGACTTCCATACAGAAAATGTTGGAAAAAATGGAAGATTTACATAAACAGAAGTTCCAACCCAAATTTGATAATGAAGATTCATCAATAGATCATAAGATTTCTTGTCTGCTAAAGCAATTCCCATCTCATCACAGGGAGGTCACTTTTCCCATTAAGGAAAAATTAACTATGGTTACAAAGGACATTAAGAAAGACCAAGCTTATGTGTCACCATTGACAGAGTATATTCAGAATAAGATTGGTCACGCTCCAAGTTCATAAGGTATTTTGTACAAGCATCTTCAAGATAAGGACAAGAAATCTACAGTGGTCTCATTGCTGACATCACATCCCACACAGAAGAAGAGAAAAAAACAGAAAAGAAGAAGTAAGCGGCTAGATGCGTCAAATGGCCAAGAGCAGCTTGATATTCGGATAAGACAGAGTCCTACATTATGCAAAATCGGACATGGGACATCTGATAAGCAACCTACAGACTTGCCTGAAAGCGGGCAAACGCCCAGTATGCACTATATTGAACACATCTGATGCCACAGGGCATCCTTTGTATTGTATCTCTAACCTTACACATTGTTATTTCAGCATTTCATTTTGTAGTTAGAGTAGATTTACTTTTCATGTTAAGTAGAATAATAAATGATAGAAGAGCTTATATTTTTCATGTGCTTAATGCTATATGATGATATTTGGATGGACGCTACTTATGTAATTTTGTGTGTTGCTTGGATACAGATTCTGGATTCTCACATTCCTCCTATGAAGCAACGTGTTCTCAAATAGAGGCAGATGTTGACCACTCTGTGTCAACGACCCCATAGCAATACACCCCCATTTTTACAAATGGGATTCATCATGTTCGAGGTGTTCACACCATTCAGATTCCATCATCTGTCGACAGTTTTATAAATGATGTAAACCAATTCTACATGTTTATGATGTAAATGATCTAAGTAAGACCACCATGTATGTAACAACCTAGGTAAGCCTAGTATTTTGATGATGATTTCTATCCTAGGAGGTTTTTTGTCTCACTGATTCATTTGTGTTTCTCGACACAAGTGATCGGCAGAGTTTTCCCCTCCAGCTTCACCGCAAAGCTAGGGTGAATTTTTTCATCAAGATGCTAAGTGAGTCCTAGTGTTTTCTATCGAGTCTTTGTAAAAGTAGTTTGGGAATAATCCTAGCTAATTGGCTAGATTATTTTATTACAAGCTACTTGGTCTACTAGATCATGTTTTGAGTCGCAGAGTTGGGTAGCTATTTGAGGGTCTATCATGAATGGGTATTCCCCCTTTATGTGTCTAAATGTTTTATCTTATGTAAAGAGGGTTGGAAAAATAATTAAATCCCCTCTCGGTCAATTAATTAAATTTTCTGGCCAAATTAAATTAAAAATCCTAAGCCAGAAATTTAATTAATTTTAAGTCCTAGGTGATTTAAAAATTCTTCACAGGCAAAATTCGTGGGTCCCTAAAAATAAATTTTTAAAGGTCCCAGGCCAAGAGAATATTGGGAATTTCAAGAAATTTTGGACCCCGGGGCCTTGGTGGTTCATTCAAAGTCAAATTTTAGAGGTAATTAACTCAAAAATATTATTTTTGAGTTAATTAAAATGGAATTAAATGATAAATTCGAATTTCCTCAAAATTTATAATTTTGATGGTCGAGATTAAAAGATGATTAAGTGTTTTTCGACAGTCGAGATTACTTTGACATGGATCAACCGAACTAGCCGTTAGAGATTTTATCTTATAAATTAGAGGTCTTTGTCAGTCTTTTAGTCATTTGATCTCTTGATCGTGCAATCGCTCTTGAAGCTCTCCTGTAATATTTTCTGGAATAATACAAACGAAGACTTTAGGTGTTATTTTGATGGTGGTGTTCCTCTTCAGCATTTTATGGTAAACTTGTTCTTAATATTCTGTTGGTGATTATTTTAATGGATTGTTGAATAATGGCTCTTGAAGAGTAATCTATTGCACAGGTATCTTGCTTAGGTTACTGGATTTAGGGTAAGAATATTAATTGGATCGAGTTAGCAGTTATCTCTAACTCTTGAAAATTTTATGTTTGATCACTATTTCTCTATTAATTTAACAATTTAACTTTAAGTGTGCAGAAATCTTCCGGATTTAGATTGGGCGTTTAGGGAAGTCCTCAGCTGGACCAACTAATTCCCAAGGAAATAAGACCTGAAGAGCCCTCCGGATTTAATTCCCCAGGCTTATCTTAAATTTCATTTTTTGCAGGGTTCTTTTTAGGGCTTGTGCCTCTCTCTTAATTTATCTTTTTTAATTGTGCTGAATGGTTTAAATTTGGCCATCAGGGCCTTGATCTATAAAACAACATTGTAAATCTCGCTTATTTTTATTTTATTCACCGGGGTTTTGGGGTTTTTATTTTGTGCATATATTTGGTTTTTGGTTTCTTTCTTTCTTCTTTTTTTTTTTTCTTTTTTTTTTTTTTTGCAGGTTCTATTGGAAGATTCTCAGAAAAAATTTCAGATCTGAGCCAAATCTAGGCCCTGGATGGTAAGATCTGGTCTCAAGATCGAATCTGGTTGCAGATCTGCGCTTGATCTCTATCCTAAAAAAATTAATAATTGCAGGTGTTTTTATTGAATTCATTTCTGCTGGGTAAAATGATAAATTTAAATTTCTATGCACCAGTGTGCCTGCCAATTTTCTATTTGTTGGTTGTCCACATCTCTCTGTCGGTTGTCCTCATCGTTGCCCCATCGTGCTTCATCTCCCATCATAGCCTAGCATCTTCAATTCCAGTCCTCATTTCTCATCGCAGTCTCCATTCCTTGCGTTCATGCTGCCTTGAGCTCTCCATCCATCGCTGCGTCCTTTCTCTGCATATAGCTAGCTCCTGTCCGCTGTAATTTTCACCTCCACATCGCTGCATTCAGCATATTTCCTTACGTGCCTTCCTTCTCTCTATTGACCCTCATCTATGCATGCTCTCAGCCGCAATCCCTGCTCTTTCCGCGCAGCCTACGTGCCTTCTCTATTCGTCCCTCATCCTCCCTACCGGCTGCTCTATGGCTCTTCCATTCTACCCTTGCTCCATCATCCCTCCTTTCCCTGCGAGCATCCTCCCCGTCCATGTTCTGCGTCTTCCTGTCGCTGCCATTTCCGTCCATTCTTCCTCTTTTTCAACCTGTCGTCGACCTGCCCAAAAAACAAATAACGCATTCTATTTTTTTTCATATGTTTAGTTTAGATTTAAGATTTTCTTATTTCTTTTAAAGGTTAGTGTAGTTTAGTTTAGAGTTTAATTTTTAGGTTTGATTTTTTTTAAATTTCATTTAGATTTAATTTTTTTTAACTTTTTTTTTAAACATTAACATTAGATTTTAGTTTTAGTTTTTTTAAACTTTAGACTTACAATTTTAGCATTAACATTTAATTTGTTCGGTTTGACTTTTTAATCTTTAGACCTTTAAAATTTTAAATGAAACAAAAAATAAAAAAATATAAATCTTCTAAACTTTTCCATTTTGTATTTTATTAACTTTACATTTAGATTAATTTTAGATTTATATTTGTTGAGAAAAATAAAATTAAAATATAAAAAAAAAAACAAAAAAAAACAAAAAAACAAAAAAAAAATTTAAAAATAAAAAAAAAAAAAAATCAAATTTTGTATGATAGTGGTCTTGGATGTCATATGAAGGAAAATTATTGCATAGTCAAAGGTGAGCTTTTAAATTTTATCTAAAGTTTGACTATAGGAAAATTTTGATTTCTGAATTGGAATTATGTAGAATATCATTTAAATTCGAAATTATTGGAAATGTCTAGCATTTAAATTTGATGGTTCTCTCATGATAATTTTTTGTTTCGAAATTTAAATGGTTGGTTCGAGCTGTTTTCATGCTTAGTTATGATTGATGATCGTTAAACTATCTATAACTATGGTTTCAATTGCTTGAAATTGATATTAATTGCATAGTCAACTTTGAGAATATTTCAGGTGATGATAAATTGTATGTCCTTATTTCCTAGAGCAAATATTGTTGATGCATGATATTGGAAGATTATGAAAGTGTTTTGTTTAAATGCATTATGAGCTAATATTTGATCGAAGGTTAAATCACATTATTGAAAATGGCTTATCTTCCAGTTTGATAAATTGAGCATTTCCGTGGTGGATTGATTTTTCATAACAACAGTTACCTATCAAATACTTGATTTTAATTTCATAACGGGATATTTTGACTCCACAAGGCACTAGTTTTAAGCTTCAAATCTATAAAATCTCGTTAATCTTAACAAGTACTTGGTCATTTAACTGTGTCTCCTAAATTGGTTGGTTTTCAACCAGTTCTCCTCCTTCATTTTCGTTAGGGTCTATCTCCCTTAGTCTGCAAGGAGACAACTTGGATAGAGAGATTGGAGATCAGGGTGACAGCGCTCGATTTGAGTCGTTGTCACAGTGCCTAGACATTTTGTGCAACAACAAGGTGCAAACCCTCTCATTCATCAATGTAAGAGGGAGTTGGCTTCTGAATTCGAGATGAAGGACCTAGGATTGATGCACTACTTCTTAGGCCTGGAGGTCTGGAAAAATCTAGGTGAAATTTTCCTTTCTCAAGGAAAATATATTGTGAAGCTGCTAGAAAGATTTGGGATGGTGGACTACAAGTCCGTGACTACTCCAATGGAACTCAACTTTAAGAAGTTGTGTGGAAGTTTTGTTGGGGCCGAGTTGGGAAATCCTACCGAGTATCGTCAACTCATAGGGACCTTGATGTTCTTGGTGAACTCACGTCTAGGCATATGTTTTGCAATGAACAAGCTAAGTCAATATATGGTCGAGCCTCATCACATACACTGGATTGCTGCCAAGAATCTCTTGAGATATCTCTAGGGCACAATCAATCATGGACTGAGATACATTGTCGGGAATGTGAGGCTCCATGGATATACCGATGCTAACTAGGCTGGCAGTGTGGTGGATCGTAAGAGCACATCTAGATGTTGCTTCACTTTTAGGTTCTACTTCAATCTCTTGGATGAGCAGGAAGCAAAAATCGATTGATTTGAGCATCGTCGAGACCGAATACATTGCAGCAAGTATACCCTGTTGTGAAATTATTTGGTTGAGAAAGCTCTTCAGTGAGTTGTTTGGGTATGTTTTGAATACCACCGTGATCCATTGCGACAAACAAAGTGGGATTCATCTTTCAGAGAATCCTGTGTTCCACGACCAATCCAAGCATATTAATATCAGGTACCACTTTATTGTTGATATTTTGAGGTAGCATCGGGTGTGCTCTAGCCCTGAAATTTTGTGGAGGGGCTAAGACACACAAGACCTCCAAAACCCAGAAAGCGTTTGGAGAAATTTCATTTGGTGTGTGAGATACTAAAATAATTAATTTTTTTAATGAGGACCATAAGTCTAACTTAGGGAATTAGAAAATTTAAAGTGAATTAATTAAACACATGTGATGAAATGTTCCGAGTGACGCGGATCAAGCAGTCTTTTAATCTGAGCCGTCGATAAGAGATTAGATCATAGTCATTGATGTGTAAACGAGAAAAGTATAAAGGAAAGGCTTGGGGTCAGTTGGAAAAGACACACAGTGTCTAAGAGATCGAATTCTTCTGACGGAGCAGTGCTCGGACAAAGATCAGATACGAGTAATTCACTACAGTGCGGTGGGGGGCGGTGCGATGGTGGCCGGGAGGGCCAAGAATACGGTGTAGAGAAAGGGCGGCGAGACACGGTTGAGACGACATAGCCATCGAGAGGTATGAAGCCACCGATCCCTCGGGGGGGTGTGCGGCCCACGCGGGGGTGACGCAGGGGTAGCGCGGTGTCTCCAAGTAGACGTTCGAAATTTTGTCGGAGGGTTTCGGAAGCGGCGGGGGGCTTAATAGAGATCCGAGAGAAGCAAATCCACACAGAGCTAGGGTGACGCAGTCCCTCAGTCCAGGCTACACAGGCTGACGCAGTAGCTGCGTAGAGCTAGCTGGGGTTTCACCAGTTGCTTATCCAGATTAGCCGGGACTTGCGAGAGTGAGGTATATCTCATATTTTCTCTGATTGTCGAGGTTTTCTCTGTTGGGTGAGCTGAGTTTATGGCACCCTAGATGTACTCGGAAACTGTTGCTTAATAATAATAAACCCTCATATATGTTGCACCTGTTTTCCCGCATTGGGTTTTTCCGGGAACATTGGTGCAAAAAATCTGTCACTGTCTTATGAGTGTGATATTCGGTAAATGATCTGTATGTGTAAGCTGTTAATTGTATTTACTTTGCTGTTAATTCTGAATATTCAGATTAATAACTTGTATGTTTAATCAAGCAGGAGAAGTAAATCGAGATTTAGCAGTAGGGTCTCTTAGATTAAGAAATTTTCACATGGTATCAAAGCCTTGCCGTATCGTCGAATCTCCAAAGAAAATCGCCGAAGAAATTTTTGTTTAGCAGTGGAGCACCGGGCAGTCAAGATCCAGAGAGGGCTAAAGATCGGGAGGACGCAATCCCGGCGAGAGACTATCACGCAAGGGTTGGACGCAGAGGCGCATGTTGCCTTCCGTACGGACACAAAGAAAGCAGCCCCCGCCGTTGGCCGAGCTATCCGTCACGTTGCCAGCCAAAGGGACGCAAATTCGGGCCTTGAGTTGTCAGCAAGATACGTGGGTTCGAAAGCAAGGTTTCGTGATCTTCAAGCCAGCTGTCGTGGTGTGGTGAGATTCTAATGCAAGTAATCGTGTCTAGCTAAGTTGACAAAGAGCGGGAGGAGGACAAGCTTCTCGCAGATCTCACGCCTCAACGTATCCGAGATTTGATCAGGAGTGTGATCGTAGAGAACCGTTCAGCTTGATTTTACCGAGGATTTCAGGAGGGAAATCATTTGCCTGGAGAGAGTGGGCCTACTATAGAGAGTTTCTAATCGCCAAGAAACCCGTATCCAATATTTATGTTAAAAGCTGCAAGAAGAGGGAGAGGAGTATCTATTCTAACAGATTTGAGCAAAGATGGCTTCTCATGGACTGAGAGATCATAACAAGTTGGACAAAGATGTCCAACTTCGTTATCTGGAAGGCCAGGATCCTGACAATCCTAGATGAGTACGACATCAAGGACCATGTTGAGAATGTCCTAGTTGTGCCTGTCGATCCAGATCCTCTGAAAAAAAATCAAGGAGAATCAAGCGCGGGCTAAGCGCTTGATCATGAACAGAGTCAAAGATCATGACATGCCACATATTGCCGGGAAGAACACAAAGAAATGAGATGTGGACAGCTTTGGAGACAATGTATCAAGGAGGTTATGTCCAAAGGAAGAAGCTTCTGGAGAATTAGATGCAGTTGTTCCAGATGCATAAAGGTGAGGAGATAGATCCCTTTCTCTTCAAACTTCAGACTATCCAGGATCAACTAATTGACATGGGTGTGACTCTAGATGATGGGCTCTTCGTGAGGACTGCCCTGAATGCAGCCATCGAGGAATGCGAAGCGTTTGTCCAAAGCATCTTGGGCAGAGCAACATTACCATCTTGGGCAGACATGTGGGCAATTCTCCATCAGGAGGAAATCAAGAGATTTACCAAGAGGCAAAGCAGCAGCAGTGGAACGGTCAAGGTAAAGAAAGAAGAGGAGGAGGATGCAGCCCTTGCATCAAAGAACGGAGGCAGCAAGGGAAGAAGAGGAGGAGGATGCAGCCCTTGCATCAAAGAACGGAGGCAGCAAGGGAAGAAGAAGAGGGGCATATCCAAGGTCCGGTGCTTTAATTGTGGTGAACTTGGACACTTCGCCAGCACTTGTCCTAAGAAGAAGGACAAGGGATCTTCTGAATCCAAAGCTGCAGCAGCAAAGGACGATGGGAGTGATGATGATGTAGCCATGAGTGCTCATGAGCCACGAAAGTGGGCGACATGGATCCGTATGTACTTGGCAGATGGAGGTCGGGATCCTTGAGGTGCCCAACTCTTGGATCACATACGAGCCAAGGTGAGGCCTTAATCAGAGCAGACAAGTGGAGCAAAGGATGGAGATCACATTGAAGCGGAGGGCAGAAGCTAGGATGTTGTGAGAGGGAGGCCAAGCAGCTGCGTAGGCGGGGCAGCTAGCCGTAGAAGCCAAGCAGTTGGCATGGGTTGATGACTTTTTAGCAAATACAGAGGATGCAAAAGGCTTATGTTGTGCGTTGCTGTAGTAGCGCAAGTGGCTTCACAGACAACCCAGTAGCAAACTAAGGAGCTTCAATGATGAGATGCAAATTTCCACTCGACTTGTCTCGTCAATGATTGGGCAGGGTCCTTCGGGCTTGCTTACTTTCAAAGAATCGAGTTGCAATGCCATTAGCAATGGCAAGTGTTATGGTTAGCATGATGCAACAAATTAAGAGGAGCCGCAAAGCAGCGTATGTAGCAAAGGTTTGGCAAGTGACATGGGCAACAAAGATAGAAAGCAACAATACAAAGGGATGGAGGGTAGCGGGCCAAGCATTAGCAGTGCAGAGACCGATGTCGAGATCTTGTGATACATGGTGTGGATGTATTGCTAGAGCACACTCTGTGCTAAGTGAATTAATTAAACACATGTGATGAAATATTCTAAGTGACCTCACTGCCAGCTTTTTAATCGCTGAAGCACCACTCGTATGAGACTCCGCATTCACAGTTATATGCGAATGGGTCACTCGCATAGAACCCGTGCTCTCTACTCCCACCAAGCAAGAAACTCGCATTAAACCCGCCTACTCGCATAAGACCTCGCGGGTTTCTCATAGCACCCGTATTGGACCCTATAAGACTCCGTTTCGACAACAAAAAGCATTTTTTTTGGATTTTCTCAAAGTTTTTTATTTTTCTATTTTTTTTTGAAATGAGGTGGAGGAAAAGGAATTCTGAGGGAGCGAAATTTTTTATAAGCACCTCTCTCTCCCTTCGCAGTAGCGCACTTACGAAGTGGGAGCACCGGCGCAGTAGCAACACATAGTAATAGCAAGGCAAAGTCATTAAAGATTGTGGAGTTTCAAGACAGCGTAGTTTGATAGGCGCAGTCACAAAGACAAAGGAGTTTCAAAGACAGCAGAGTCACAACACAAGCGAGTTTCACGTGCGTAGTCACAAAGACAAAGGAGTTTCGTAATAGTGCGTAGTCACAAAGACAGCGGAGTTTCAAAGACAGCAGAAACACAAAGACAAGCGGAGTTTCAAAGACAGCAGTAGTCATAGCACAGCGGAGTTTCAAGACAAAGTAGTCACAAAGACAGCGGAGTTTCAAAGACAGTAACCTGATCAATTCAATTTTATTTATTTTTGTTCACTTGCAATTTGCAAATTCTTTTGGCCTTGTAGCCGATTTTCAGCCACACAATCTACCCGTATGGTCGAGAAACTCACCACAAGGGCTCGCGGGTTGCCTCCTCGGGTCAGGAGCCCGGTGGCTGAGTTTCTACCACACAGGACGTTGTGTGGTCGAGAAACTCAAACTACGGGGCCTACGGTCCGCCTCCGAGCCGCAACCCCCGTATCGAGTTTCTCGGCCACATTGCCGGTCCTATGTATTTAGAAATCACCTAATGTACAAAAAGATTAATAACCAAAACCAAAAAAAAATTAAAAAATATGAATTAGATTTTTAAAATTTAATTTTTTTCTTCCAGATTTCGTCACCATGCCACCAAAGGGGTATAGAAAGTCTCGTGATCCGGCATGGGCACATGGTCAACGAATCATTGCCGGTAATGACCACCATGTGAAGTGCAATTATTGCAATGCCACAATGCATGCAAGAATAAACAGGCTAAAATACCACCTAGCTAGAATTCCTGGGAATGGTGTGGGATGTTGTCAAAATTGCCCTGATGAAGTCACTACTGAAATGACAGCTGCTTTGGAAGCCATTAAAAAAGAAACTTCTAGAGGGCAAGAAAGAAGGATGAGATTGTTGGGATAGGTAGATCTTCATCTCAGAGTGAAACACAGATTGAAAGTCTGGGTATTGGTAACTCCTCTTCAAGTGTTGTAGCAAACAGGAGTGTAACTTCTTCTTTCTTCACTCCTCATACAACTCCAGGATCTCAACCAACCTTGGATAGTTTTAATGAAAAGAAGAGGAAGGAGGCAGATATGGCAGTGAGGAGGTTTTGGTACCATAACAGTCTTTCATTCAACTATGCAAAGTCATATTTTTATCAGCCCATGGTGGATGCCATTGCAAGTGCTGGCCCTGGATACAAAGCACCATCTTATAATGCACTTAGGGGGAAAGAGCTAGAGGAGGAGTTGGAGTGTGTCAAGGAACAATTGGAGACCATTAAAAGCTCATGGAAAATTACAGGTTGTACAATTATGTCTGATGGGTGGACAGATCAGAGGGGTGGGGTAGAACAATAATAAATTTTGTTGTAGCTTGCCCTAAAGGAAACATGTTCCTAAAATCCATTGATGCATCTGCAAATGTGAAAGATGCACATTTGATTTTTACATTGTTGGTTGATGTGGTGGAGGAAGTTGGGGTTGCAAATGTTGTCCAAGTAATCACAGACAATGCAGCAAATTATGTAGCAGCTGGAAGGTTGCTTTGTGCCAAATATCCCACGATTTTTTGGACTCCATGCGCTGCCCATTGCATAGACTTGATACTAGAGGATATTGGGAAGTTGGAGTCGGTGCAGGATGTTGTGCAAGAATGCAAGCAAATTACCAAGTATATTTATAATCATGCTTGGGTGTTGAACCTTATGAGGGAATTCACACATGGTGAGCTTAGTCGCCCATTTGTCACACGGTTTGCTACAAACTTTCTTTCCCTCTAAAGCCTTTTGTATGAGTACCAAGCTTTGCGAAGAATGTTTTGTAGTCAACAATGGGTATTTTGGAAAGATAGCACAAAACCAGAAGCATTGTCTGTGAAAGCATTTGTCTTTGGTGATAGTTTGTGGGACAAAGTCACTGAGATTGTCAGCTTCACTGAGCCCCTTGTGAAAGTCTTGAGATTGATGGATGGAGAGAAACCTCTAATGGGATATATTTATGAGGGCATGGAAAGGTCCAAAGAGGCCATCAAGACTTTCTATAAGGGAGATGAATCTAAATATCTCCCTATATGGCAAATTATTGATTCCAGGTGGGACAAACAACTACATTCACCATTGCATGCAGCAGGAGCATATCTCAATCTGAGCTTATTCTATAATGAGGGGTCTAACGTTCAAAGAGATCCCGAGGTGATGAGAGGTGTCATGATATGCATTGAGAAGATGTTCCCAGATGTAGATATTCAAGACAAAATCAACCTACAACGAGATATGTACAAGGAAGCATCTGGCATTTTTGGATTCAGCTCAAGCCAACGTCTCAAGGACAAGAAAATGCCTTGTAAGTGCAAATTGTTAGAACTTAGCTTGTAATTTTACTAGTTCTCTTTCATATGTTTGGCATTGCAAACTGATAATCTTTGTTGTTATTTTTTTACAGCTCATTGGTGGATAGATTGTGGCTCTGAGGCACCGCAATCACAAGAATTCGCCATCAGAGTTCTGAGTCAACCCTGTAGTGCTTCTTCTTGTGAGCGCAATTGGTCAATTTTTTAGAGCACATCCACAGCAAAAAGAGAAACAAGTTGGAGCATGAGAGGTTGGAGAAGTTGGTTTTCATCTACTACAACCTTCGAATGCTCACAAAACAAGTGCAACCAAAGGATACAGATCCAATTTTATTGGATACTATTGATTTAGAGTCTGATTGGGTTGTGGAGGAGGAGCCCCCTGATTTGAGTTGGCTTGATGAAGAGACTGAGGATCTCTCTAGTTTGCCATCTCAAATGGAAACTCCCAATACACCTGCTTCACAGTTGCTTCAGCCTTTCGATGCTACCATGAGCTCCACGAGGGCTTATTATAGGCGTGGTCGTCCATGAGTGATGAGACTCAAGATTGTTATGAGACAATCATTTATCATTTATGAGATGTATTTGAATTTTGAACTGGCTGACATTTTTTATTTTAATTATGGAATCATGATTCCTTTTCTTATTCAATATCTAAATGTTTTGCTTACAAAAATCTAATATGTTATGTTGTACTTTTATAGATATAAGATGTTGTCATGAATTATTGCATATGTTGTGGTTTTTATAACTTATAAGGACTTGAATTATCATTAGTTTCTTTTTCTGCTTAAAATTTACCATATTTTAATTTTTTTTTGCATTTTGACGAGTCTTATACGAGTTTTATACGGGTCATTCCTGAGTCTTATACGAGTCGATGAGTCAATGGTCGGACGAGTCTTATACGAGTACGAGTCGTGCAACATTGCTTTTAATCTGAGTCATCGATAAGAGATTAGATCACGGTCGTTGATGTGTCAACGAGAAAAGTATAAAGGAAAGGCTTGGGGTCAGTTGGAAAAGACACACAGAGTCTAGGAGATCGAATACTTCTGACGGAGCAGTGCTCGAACGAAGATCAGATCTGTGTGACTTAGAGTTGCAGTGAGGGGCAGATGCAGTGATTGGTCAAGAGGGCCAAGAGTACAGTGCAGAGCAAGGGCAACAGAGACGCAGTGGATACAGCATAGCCATCAGAGGGTGTGACGCAGTCCCTCAGGTGGGTGACGCAGGCCCACGCAGGGCTCATGCAGGGGCAACGCAGTGTCTCCAAGCATAAGTCTGAAATTCTACAGGAAGCAATGGTTTGTGACGCAACAGAGTTGAAACTGAGATCTGAGAGAAGCATATCCACGCAGAGCTAGGGTGACGTAGTCCCTCAATCCAGGATACGTAGGCTGACGCAGTCGCTGTACAGAGGCTGCGCAGAGCCAGCTTGGGCTTCACCAGTTGTTCATCCGGATCAGCGGGGACTTGCGAGAGTGAGGTATATCTCACATTTTCTCTGATTGTCGAGGTTTTCTCTGTTGGGTGAGCCGAGTTTATGGCACCCTAGATGTACTCAGAAATTGTTGCTTAATAATAATAAACCCTGATATATGTTGCATCGGTTTTCCCGGATTGGGTTATTCTGGGGACATTTGTCAAAAAAATCTATGTCACTTTGTCATATGAGTGTGCTATCCAGTAAATGATCTATATGTGTAGGTTATTAATTGTATTTACTTCGTTGTTAATTCTGAATATTCAGATTAATAACTTGTATGTTTAATCAATTAGGAGAAGTAAATCAAGATTTAACAGTAGGGTCTCTTAGATTAAGAAATTTTCACATTTATCCGGGACATGGTACAGCGAGGCGCCGTAAGGCTCCATCACATTGGGACCGATGAGCAGGTCGCAGATATTCTCACGAAGGCCCTAGGGAAGGTCAAATTCTTAACCTTCCGTGAGAAGCTTGGAATCGTGGACAGACCCTCTTATGAGGGTCCGGATTGAATTGGATTTTGAGCTCTGGGAGCTCCAGGGGGGTTGGGGATAGCTTCTTGGAGCTATAAGAAACCACAGGGCAAGGTACGCCTTTCCTTTTTGGTGTGCTATTTCCCCACCATTATGATATTGAGTTGGTTCACCCTCTCTTCTATGCCCCACATACATCCTACCCACGTAGTCCAGGGCTCATGGGAAGTACCTCTCATCTGGCCAATGAGGTGGGAAATGAAGATAGAGACCATAGCATTACCGATGGACGCATCATGTATTGCAGTACTCTCTATGTCTAGGATGGGTTATGTCCAACACCTTGATTTGGGATCAAGTTTGATTGAGGTCTTTATCTCTAAATTGAATTCGAGTTAGTGGAGAGTGGCAAGGTCTTGCGATTCACTCTTGATCCAATCTTCTTCATTATTTCTTCATGGTTCAGCAAAGTAGAGTACAGGAAGAACAAGATGACACAGGATGACAGGATTGTACATGATGGTACATGATGCAACAGGATGGTACAGGATGACAGGATTGCACAGGTTGACAGATGGATTGACGGGTGGAGTTCTCCTTAGTTGAGAGAGAGTGTTAAATTTGGCAACTAGGGCCAAACTCCACTTTGGACAGTTCATATGATGGAGATGATATTTTTGTTGGATTCCTCTTTCCGAGATGTGCAAGATTGATCTAAAGATCATCTTGTTTGGATGAGCAGAAGTTGGATTTTGAATTTACTCTCACATATATACGTTTGTCAAGGTCGGCCAGAATTGTAATATAGGCTCACAAGCCCCAAAAGATGTGTCTCCACCCCTCATTGATGGATATAAAAAGGAGAGTCAGCCCTCATTTGCACATCATCTCGTCTCACATTCTCTCTCCCTCTCATTGGTTCGTACAGCCTCATAGGAGCATCTCTCTCTCCTCGCACGTGTGAAAGTAAGGACATATTCTTGTTGTGATTTTCAGATTGTTTCTAGGGCAGAAAACAGAGTGTTGACCAGCATTGACTTTGGGTCAACTTTGACATTTTGACTTCGATTTCTTGGGCAGAATTTCGATCATGCTAGGCCCCAACTGGAGTCACGAAATCCGAGAATTCTGGGTAGTTTGACTTTTGAGTTGACCGCAGAATTTGACCGCAGAGTTGACCAATGCGTTCACCAATTTTGACCAAGATTTTTAGGAATTTTTTGAGCTGACATTAACTGTCTTTGAAGGTCGCATTGACTGAAGTTGACCGGGTTGATTTGACCAGCGTTGACTTTCTGGTTAGGGCATATTGTTGACAGTTGTTTGACTAAAGCTAATTTTTATATTGTACTCTCTCTCTCTCTCTGCTGAACTTGTGAAGAATACTAAGAAGATTTGATCAAAGGGTTTTCCCCATATTATGGTTTTTCCTTGGCATCCACCAAATATTGTGTCCTCTTGTCTTGGCTTGTCTTCTGGTTATTTGTTTATGTTCTATCAACATTTACTATCAATGTTAATGTGATTGCTAATCTGGAATTGAAATTCGGCTAATAAGAAAAGATTGAATTAAATTGCTCTAAGCATAGAACATACCATTGTTATCTAAAATTAACAAAAGTCCCTCAAATGGATGTAAAAACTGTTTTTTTTTATAGAGATCCAAAAGAGAATGTTTTTATGTCTCAACCAGAAGGATTTATTGTGAAGCGACAAAAGCACAAAGTATGCAAGCTTGTCAAATCTTTGTATGGTCTCAAACAAGCACCGTGATCCTAGTACAAGAAATTAACTAAGCATCTTCTGAAACTAAATTTCAAACATTATGATCTTGGTGATGCAACTTTGTTTATCAAGAAAGTTGGAAAAATTGTTGTATATCTTGTGGTGTATGTAGATGATCTATTGATGACAGGGAACAATGAAAATTATATAGTATCCATAAAGAAAGAATTGAGGAAAGGTCTTGAAATGACAGATTTGGGGTATGTTCACTAGTATCTTGGTATTGAAGTAACCCAACATCTGAAATTTATATTCCTCTCTCAAAATAAGTACATTGGAAATTTGTTGAACAAGTTTGACATGGCTAAGTGCGATCCTTTGACCACTCCAATGGAACAAAATTTAAAGCTTACATCCACATAAGGAATTGAATTTGAGGATGCAACAAAGTACAAATAGCTCGTAGGAAGTCTTAACTACCTAACTACTACCAAACCAAACATTTCATTTGTTGTTGGAATCCTCTCCAGGTTTATGCAAAAGCCTTGTGAGGGTCATTGGTCCGCTGCAAAAAGAGTTCTAAGGTACTTGAACAGAACTCAAGACTTTGGACTCAAGTATAAACAGGTGGATGACTTCAGCTTGAATGGATACTCTGATTTAGATTTTGATGGTGATAAAGAAAATGGAGTATCTACTTCAGGTTATGTTAAAAGTCTTGGATCAGGAGTTGTCTCCTAGAGGTCATGCAAACAGTCAGTTCCAGCAGATTCCACAACTAAGGAAAAATATGTGGCAGTTGTAGAAGCAACGAAGGAAATTGTGTAGCTTGGGAAAATTCTGGAAGATTTGTAAGAGAAACAAGTGCATTCTACTCCTCTTTTGATTGAAAATACTTTTGCAATAAAGTTGGCCAAGAACCGAGAGTTTCATGATCAAACCTAGCATAGCAATACAAAGTATCATCTGATTCGACCTCATGTTGAGGCCAAGACTATTCACCTTCGCCATGGTTCCACAAACAAGCA
This sequence comes from Pinus albicaulis, assembly GCA_034641835.2. NCBI lineage: Eukaryota > Viridiplantae > Streptophyta > Pinopsida > Pinales > Pinaceae > Pinus > Pinus albicaulis. The sequence goes on along the minus strand of JAXQQM020060909.1, from coordinate 5,787 downwards.
GATTGCAGATATTTTCACCAAAGCGCTTGGAAGAGGAAAGTTTGAAAGAATTAGAATGATGCTTGGACTCACCAACATCTCTTCAGATTAAGGAGGGGAATGTTGATGCCTAATCTTTGAGATTAGAAAATTCTTGTAAATAATGTAAATAGGAAAATAAAGAAGACAAAGAGACATTGGAATATGAATTCCAATAGTCTCCCTCTCCTTGTATATATTCATGATTTTCTCTTAATGCAAAACACATTCGGGGAGTTTCTCAAACCTGGCCTTGCATCAGCACTTCTTGAAATATTGCTAAAAAAGTAATCTAACTTTATGTGTTGTTGCCCTTTTAGTAAGGATTGCATTAAATAATTGTTAAAAAGCAAAATATAGCATTTATTGCATTATAAATCCCTAATTCTAGGTTGACATCTTCATTATATGGTTGTTTTATGCATATTTCAGCCATAAAATCTCAATTGCCAACCCTATACCTTGCATATCTAATTGATAGTCTTGACCCTTTGTTGATTTATCATTGTAAGACTACTTTTTCTATCTGTTATATGACATCGCATGCAATATCATTGAAAATCTATCAAACCCTAACATATAACAGCTCTCTAATTGGTCTAGGTATAGAGTACTTGAACTTTGGCAAAGAACATCTTAGCCCTCCTAGCTCTGCCAGTACCCTATCCCAATTATAGGACCTATCTATCACCTTTTACCATTCTTATTGAATATCCTCTAGGTGATTTACATATAGAAAAGCCTCCATTGTGGTTCAAAATACTACTAAATAGCTAGAGAAAGGCTGCTAAGGTGACAGTGGTGACTGATCTCTTGTTTCCACGAGGTCTAGATCCATCTAGTGAAGCTTTGTGCTAGGCCTCTAGATTTTGCAGTAACAAGACCCATTGACTTATTTTTGTGGTCCTTTGATGGACATAAACAAAATTATCTTATGTTATCTGGACTAAGTGTGCACAACCTTGTTATCACTCATGAATGCTGGCCATTCTTCCCTTTGTTTGCACTTTTAAGAGCTTCAGCGAACCTCATATATTTTTGGAGAATATATAAAATTTTGTTTTATTTATCCACCAAAAAATGAACTAAAAGTTTGCATGTCAAACTAAAGATTGCAGGATTTTGCAAATAATTAGTATATTCTTGTTATCTTGAGATGAAGTATCAATCAGGGGGGAATACTGGGATGCGTGTAACTATATTTATAGAGAATGTATAGTTTTCAATATTATCAGATCTTTGACAGACCTCACCAAAAAAACAATCTTCAATGACAACAAACTCAACCCCATATTTCTTGCATAATTGACCTGCACTTTATTGGCTGACAAATACACCTAGACATTGGGCTGTAAAATGAACAGATTATAATTGTTCCCCATGAGGCTACAGTTATGAAATGGAAAACAATGAATAAGAGTGTGACATTTTCATGATCAGTGACATCACTCTCACATCTAAGCTTTGTGTGTCAAATTGCATTCTCAAATGTTATTTTTCTATGCAAAATGGAAGTTGCATCATTAGTTCATAAATAGCCCATTTCCATGAATATTTGCTGATCTGTTATTCTTGCTTGAAAACATATAGATTTAAATAAAGAGATCACAACACTCAGAAAGCAGAAATAGAAGAAGTGAATGTATGTTCATTGTCAACTTTTCACTACAATCTACCTTTAGCAGACTGATGGAAAAAATCCATTTTCATCTAAGAAAAGAACTGGCAAGACTCGGGAGTCAGAACCACCAAAAAAATGTTGCCAACAGCAAGCACAAGATATTAACAGTTTAATCTAGTTATTAGGAAATATACAAGTGTCCACTTATCTAGTCTAGTAAAAAGAACTCGTACAAATTCTAGATACGATTTGATTCATACTTACCAAGTACAAGAGCAGTTATAATGCTTGGTAAATTTTGAAGGAAAATTTCTCCCTTGAGCACACCTGAACATATCATAACCCTTTAGAAATGCAATAAATTTAAATGTTGCATAGCGTACAAATAGGTTCATCATAAAACAGAGCATCACCAATCAATCAATACAATTCCTTATAAAAAAAATAACGTAAGCAGCAATTACCACTGAGAAGAAAAGTTATTTAGTATTAGAAACTGTAAAGAAGTATATGCAGAAATGAAGTGTAATCATCACATTTGGCCACAATATTGAACAGATATTATTTGTAATTTTAAATTAAATTTCTAGGTTTGGTTAAGTTTGACCTAGTCAACTCAATGTAGGCCCGTAACTTTACTGGGAAAAGCACTCTACCTATTTAGTTGTGTATAAAATTTAAATACACCTCTTATTTGTATTTTCAATGTTCAAATATCCTGATCACTCATTCATTGTTATACAAGTGATTTTAGCCTAAGGGCACCATCAAGCATTGTGCTCTCATTTTCTTGCTTTGATATATTGTGTGCTTGGGTTATTTAACTCTCCAGCACACTTGTGCTAGGGTTTCATTCTCTCCCTAGGGATGTGCCTCTCTTGGCTACCAAGTGTTGTGTATTTCTTCTTCATTGCAGAATTTGGGTTGGCTTTCATTCCATTTTATTCCAACAGTTGTGAATATCAACATGATATTGTTGAATTTTGGTAGTTGTGGTCAGTATTCTCCACTACAACTCGGCCTTAAAGAAAAGTGAAAAAAAAGAATTTGAAATTTCAATTTTCAATTTAATTTTTGCATCCAAAATGTCAACTCGGCTCCAACTGTTTATGTCGGCCCAACAGTAAGAGACGTGCCCCTTGGGGCACTTTAGATCACTATAAAGGAATCACTCGACCTCCTCCATCTGGGACAATTTGGATTCACGCAAAAACCATCTGTTCTTTGTTCATACGTGCGAAGGAGAGAGAGGAGAAGAAGACAGAGTTTGACCTGTGTTGATGAAGACTATTTCTGTTCTGTTTGACCGAGATTCTGAGCAGTTGACCGAATCTGTTTCTGGGCAGTTTGTCCACAGTTTACTAGGGTTTTTGAGGCAGTTGCAGAAGGCCAAAATTCGGCTTGTTTGACCAGACTTTGACCAATTTACAGGGGGCCAAAAAGGTGATCTGTTTGACCAGGTTTGACTTATTGTGTTTTGTGATCAGTTTGACCAAGTTTGACTGGAAAATCAGATTGTACTTTTGATGAATTGAATAATTTCTTCCAAGAAAAGATTGCTGGGTTTTTCCCTAGTTGGGGTTTTCCCAAAGTATGAACTTGTGTCTCTTGTGTTTGGCTCTTTATTCATGATCCTACTGTTGAGATTTTCTATGTATAATTGCTTAATGATGAGATGGATTAATTAGGAAATCATTGAAAAGTAATTATCAGACTAGAAGATCATGAAAAATCAAAATGGTATCAGAGCATAGGTGAAAGAGCATCCTTGATGAAGTTCTATTTGAAATTGAAAGTCCAAGTTTTGTAGCCCTAGTTCAGGGCAGGAGACCTCAAACCAACAAGAAAAGATCAATTAAACATGTTTTTGCCTCTGTCTTAGGAAGGAGGAGAAGTTTCTATTGTATGTTGCTTCAAGGAGACCAAGGGTTTGTTTTATATTGAGAAAGACGGACAAAGCCCTAGAAGGTGCTCTAAAGACCCCAGGTTGATATACTGACTGGACCGAGATAATAAGAAGGCTATCTGAGGCCTTAAGGAGTAGGCAACAGGTTAGAAAGGAAGGGTCGAGAGGCCTCAAAGGACTGAGAGCTGGACCGAGTTATCTCAGGCCTAGGAAAAGGCCAGCAAAGGTGTAATATCCCCAAAGGGAAATAACCAGTAATAAACAGAAAATTGCCAGACAGATATAGAAAATACAATGCTGAACCAGATCACTGAATAATTACACATAGAATACCAGAAAGCTGAGCCATTTTATTAATCTGAAAGTACATAGAGAGGAGTACAAGAAAATCAGAATGAGGGCACCTATCCTTGCTCAAGGCAAGTGAAGAATCCTCTCAGAAAAATAGGAAATGGCTGCTACAGAAACTGCATCCCAGCTGCTGGGAGAAACTGCCGTAAACTGCTGCTGCTGGAGTGAACTGAAGCTAGGGGCTGATCCCCTTGCCGGAATGAGCTAAAAATCTACAGATCACCTATACTCGCTGCTCCGGACAAAACCCAGAAACCGTGAAGCAAATGGACCACCTCAGAAAATCGCCCCCAGAAACCCTCCTCCTACAAAAACGCTGTGCCTTCAGGAACAGCTCAGAAGCTCAAGAAATATGCTGGCAAAAGGGCTGGATCTACCCACAAATCCTCCAGATGAGATGACCAACTCCTCAAGGCTGAAAACACTGAAAAATGCTGCCAGAACCCCACACAGTACACTCATCGGATCGGCGTTCTACAGTGGATACGCCTCACGAATCTTTCGGATCTCGCCGGATGCGAAGCCTCCAAACCGAATCTGCGTCTATCTCTCCCGTCTGCGTCCTCCTTAATTCGGATACGCACACCCAACACCAGGATCTATCTTTGGATGCGGCAATATCTCTTCGGATACGCAACCTCCAAGGGTGCAGATGCGATGTTATCTCTTCGGATCTGGGGCTAGATGCAGTCGATATCTCCTCAGATCTGCAATCTCCCAAGCTGGATCTAGTGCTATACCTTCAGATCTGCACCATACAGAACTAGATCTGCAAATATCTGCTCAGATCTACCCTCTCCAAGGCTGGATCTATCAATGTGCCTTCAAATCTGCGTCCTCCTCTTCAGAACTAGACAGCGTCCTCACTCCCTCCTGGCTGGCGTCCTCCCTCCTACGAGCTGTGACCAATGTCCCACTTCTTCTCCTCAAATGCACCGAGAAGCTGCTTGCTGCCTGCTGTGGCCCAGAAAGTGTACTCAGGACAAACCTTACTAGGCGGGCACTCGAAGTCCCCGAAGCTAAGGGTGAAACCGAAATAACCTTACCGGGCGAGGCACTCGGGATAGAGGCTAAGAGGGTGAGATCTCCGGCCAGGAGACACTCGTGCACTAAACGGTGAGCGCTGCGAATAGACTACTGCTTGGCGTCTTTGAAGCGGAGCGAAGTCCGGCTATCAATAATAATATCAAATCATGAATGATCAAATGAGGTGAGAACCTCTCCTTTTACTCATCATAGCTCCCCTCAAAACTTAACTCTCCTTTGACCTGCGCAGTTACCTTAGGGTCAGCGTGAGGCCTCCCCTCATATGCGTGTGGACCCCCAAGGCCACCCCTTTAAGTCACAACGTTCATCAACTAGGAAAGCACTTTATTTTATTAAAGTGAGTTGACCCCCCTTATTTCTCACTTTATTTATTATTTTAACTAAAGGCGGCAAAACTATACAAAAATGAAATATTCCAATTAGCAGTGCTAATTAGGAATATTACAGTCTCCCCCGGCAGAACGTTGCTTGTCCTCAAGCAACTGAAGTGATGGATGCTGCAAGATCCTCTCATCCTCCCAAGTGGCATCATCATCCGGCAAAAATTGCTTGTTCTCAAGCAATGCTTGAACAAGCCTACTCTCCTGTTGATGCTCCTCATGCCCGATCTTTCCAAAATTCGCTTACGGGTCCCACTGAAACCTCTCTGTCTCCTGCATCACCCTGATACGAAGGGATATCTCAATGCCAGGATCCCAAACTGGCCTCTCATGGTGCCAGCCAATCAATAGTCCTCCCGGATCCCATCGCCATTGTGGCCAATAATCGCACAAGTCCCATGGCTCGGACTGCTCACTGCCTCTGGCTATGACTAAAGACCATGACTGTTGCTGCTCTGCATCTA